>PVKV010009302.1:0-22591 GCA_004027835.1 Alouatta palliata | reverse complement strand
CAACAATCAATAAAAAGTAAGTAAACTAAATTCCAAGTGCCTGCAAAGGAACCAAACTCACACTACATCCAGAATTATTATGTGTATCATTAAATTTAGAAGACAAGAGAGCAATCCATATTTACAACTTTAGGGAAAATAAAAAGTCAGCATTTATATTAGATAAAGGGAGTACATGTTTAGGATTGTTACATGGGTATATTGGCCCCAAGTGGTGAGCATTGTAACGAATAAGTAGGTTTTCAAAACAAGTTCCTCTTCCTCCCTTTCTTCTCTAGCATTCTGCAGTGACTATTATTCCCATGTTTATGTTCATATGTGCTCAGTGTTTGGTTTTGGGTTATAAATGAGAACATGACATATTTTATTTTGCCTTCTTGTGTTAATTTGTTAGGATGATGGTATCTAGCTTCATCCATGTTGCTGCAAAGAACATGATTTTATGCTTTATATAGCTGTGTAGCATTCCATGGTGTATATGTACCATTTTTCCCTTATTTAATCCACCATTGATGGGCATCTAATTAGATTCCGTGTCTTTACTATGAGTGCATGTGTCTTTTTGGTGTAATGATCTATATTTCTTTGGCTATATAAACAGTGATGGGAATGTTAAATCTAATGGTAGCCCTTTTAGTTTATTTGAGAAATTTCCAAACTACTTTCCACAGTGGCTGAACTAATTTACATTACCACCAGCAGTGTATCAGCATCCCCTTTTCTCTGCAGCCTTGCCAGCATCTGTTGTTTTTTGACTTTTTAATAACAGCTATTCTGACTGGTGTGAGATGATATTTCATTATGCTTTGATTTGTGTTTCTCCAATGATTAGTGATGTATAGCATTTCTTAATGTTTGTTGGCTACTTAGAAATCTACAGATTCAGTGCTGTTTCAATCAAGCTACTAATGTCATTTTTCCCAGATTTAGAAAATAAACAATTCTAAAACTCACAGGGAAGCAACGAAGAGCACAAATACCCAAAACAAATCTAAGCAAAAAGAACAAAGCTGTAGGCATCATACAATTCAACTTCAAACTATGCTATGAGGCTACAATAATAAAACAGTATGGTACTGGTACTAAAACTGACACATAGACCAATGGAACAGAATAGAAAACTCAGCAATAAAGTTGCACACCTAAAACCATCTGATCTTTAACAAGGTTGACAAAAACAAGCAATGGGGAAAAGAATCCCTATTCAGTAAATGGTACTGAGACAGCTGGCTAGGCATACACAGAAGATTGAAACTAGACTCTGATTTTTCACCATACACAAAAATTAATTCAAGATGGCTTAAATGTAAGCCTTCAAACAGTAAAAACCCTAGAAGAAAACCTGGGAAGAATATTTTGGAATTTGGCCAAAATTGTTTAAATCTAGCAATACAGGGTTCTGTGAGACTCAGCAAGGGCCTTTCATTTCCAGGAGTAAACACACGTTCCAATTCTTATTTCTCAGGCATCAGAAGGCATATGTAATTTCTTTCTACATCTCTTTGGTCAAAAACATCTTTTCCCAAATTTATGCTTTTATGCTTTTTCAAATACAATGTATTAGAACTTGTTGAAAATAACAGTTTAAGGAAAATATACTCATTAAAGCACTATTAAGTGTGTATGTGTAGAATTACAAATGATGACAGGAAATGTAGCTTTTCTATTGTCGTATAACCCATGCCACACACTCTTTAGTGCCAGGCACTTATCAGTGTATTTATTTTTTGTTTTGTGTGTGTGTGTAAAAATAATGTTTATTATAATAAATTGAGTAATTGTAGAAAAGAAACATAATGGACAAACTTCAAAATATCATAAATAGTCCACTAAAATTGTTTTTATCCTAAGTGTTTATAGCCAACAAGCTTCATCATAATATATTTAAAACGAGAAGAATTGCTCAGTGAATTAACCATAGTATCAACCATTCTGTCTCAATTTTAGTCTCATTGACTTTTTATAGTATTTGAACACATTGACTGTGGATCCACATTTTGTCAGTCTCTGTGTAGAACAAGTACTTAAATAAAAAGTATATGAAACTGTCTCTTTCTTCAGAGGTTCTCATTGGTGATAAACATAACTGATAAAATTAAAATACAATATGTGAAGTAACATGTTACAAGTATGTTCAGATTTTAGTAGGACAAGGGAAATCACTACGATGAAATCTCCCAACAAAATGCATTCAGATATAATAGAATCTTTCTCGGCTCCTGTTTTTAGTAGGAAGCCCATTCAGACAATGCTTCTGATGATGTTATGGCAGAGTTTACCAGGCAATTTGATGTTTTATCAAATCAAGGAGTTGTATCAGTAGATGTCACACTTTGGTCTATGTCTTACATGATGAATGGGGCTTCAACAAGTGGAAGCAGATGAAAGGGCACTTAAATATGAGCAAAATAAAAGAGGCAGGAAAAATAATTGTGTGTTCATTGGCTAGCATGTGGTTTTCTCTGTACAAAGCATAGCTTTGGTTACAGAAAGAACAGGACATAAGGCTGTATATAGATAGAGCCAGATTGTGAATGGCCTTATTTGCTGTAATGAGTTTGCTTGCCACTGTGAAGCTACTGAAGAATTTTTACAAAAAAAGACACATATTGAGAAAGAGGCAGTATAGAAAACGGAATGATCGCAAGTAGGGAAATATGCTCTTCTACTGCTATTTTAGCAGTCCATGTAAGATAATGAACAACTAAAATGACAGTGAAAATGAACCAGAGGTCAGATGTTGAGAGACACTGGAAATATAATGAAATATAATGAAACGACTGGATCTGGATTGAATGTTGACTGCTGTGGAGGTAAAAGTACATTAAAATATGGTAGAAAATACAGAAGAACGAATACTTTCATGGTACATGATAATCAAATGGCATTTGAGAGAAGTTCACATGAGTTGGAAGATATGCATTAAGCTTTTAGGAACATGATTTAGAGCTGCGGGTCTACATATTTGAGTATCTAGCGTAAAGTGAGTGGTTGAAACGAAGTCATAAGAGTATCAGACATCAACAGGAAAAGAGTATTGTTTTGAAATGTAGAGAAAACTTTAGGAAATATCATTTTGGTCATAATTTGTTTCTTCTAAGAATAATTTCCTATATGTAATTTAATAAGTCTTTGCTCTTAATAATCTTAACCACTACATAATTGCTGTATGTTCACCATTTTAACTGCAATATGTAATACAGAAGTTTGCAGTTTCCAATGCATCTGTTTGCTGAAAGAGTCATCAGTGAGATATGAATTTCTTTCAGTTATCACTTAAATAATGTTTGGGCGGTAATGTTTGCTTAAATCAAAGTATGTTTCCAGCTCTTTGGCCCTTCAGTCACTAATCTTAAAAGGAGAAGGAATATTAGACTATTTGACAATTACTGCGCCTTTCAAATTTAAAACAAGCACTTATCAAAATATTGACTTTGTTTATATTTATCTTCACATTTGATAATGTCATAAAAGCTCACAGACAATATTGACTTCATTTTTAAATAATGTAATTTATATCTGTTTTTTAAGTGTAAATTTTAAGAAAAATTATAATGGTTAAGCACTCATTCTCTGGTAAGTTAGGGAAAAATCTAACTTAATTATATTATAGATATAGGATCTTATTTTCCTGATATAATAAGTCTCTCAGTAGATGCTACTTATGTTGGTTTCATGGTTCAATTACCTTTAAGTTCATGTCTTTGATTCTTCTGTTATTTCTTACAAGGTTGCTGGATAGCTATTATGGCTATAGTCATCTGCTTACTTTAAAGAAAGGAACAAAGAAGAACTGAGAAAGGCTGCTTCACTCACCTTTGTTTGTTTTTATAAAAATATTAACTGGAAATTTAATTTTAATTAGCCAACTTCTGTTCACATCTCATTGACTGGTTTCCATGCAAGTCAAGGAAACTGAAAAAGTGGGCTTTTGGATTTTTAGTTTGCATGGCAGACAAAAGCTAGAAAAAGGATTGGGAAAGGTTTTGTGTAAAAATTAAGTGTCTTCAATAGCAATATAAAACATGCAAATTTTCTACTATATTGAAACTCTAAATTCAAATTTTGTTCAAAGTAAGTTTTACAAATTTGACTTATACAAAGTATATACATAAGATAAATTATATAAATATTATTATAATATATTAATTACTAATGTTACTTTTATAGTATTCCTTCTTTAGCTTTTTAGAGATATGAATATTTTACTTACTTTTAAACAGTCATCTTCATCCTCTATGCCAATATATACCTTTTGATGATATTTAATCTTAAATCGTCAATAACATAGTGTTACTTCATTTGAAATATTGCATGGTACAGTGAAAGGTACACTGGGAAAGAAATCAGAAAATTCATATGTGAATTCTCGACTTTTTACTTACTAGATGTATAACCCTTAGCAAGTTAATAAAGCTCTCTGTAATCATTTATATAAACAGGATATTAATTTCTCTGTCTAATTTAAACTTGCTGTACAATTAGAGAAAATGTGTGTGAACTAACATGGAAGGAGATAAAAAATGTCTGATACTAATATTTGGGGAGAAGATAATGTCTTTAATATTCTAAAGTTATTAGTGAAAATGCACTAATTTTTTAGAGGACAGACTATTCTTCTCTAGCAGAGTTACATGACTTTAAGATAAAGCATCTTCCCATATTACTAGTTAGCACACTCCTACTGGCAATTAACAATCACAGGCACCTAAATAGAGTCAGAATGAATGTTAAAATTGTTAGTAGGAATAGTAGAAATAAAATCTCCAACATAGTCCAGAAACAGCAATGCTAGAATAATCCTGTAATTTTTATGCTACTAATATATTATGTTATATCTTGGGTTCTAAGAAAATTTAGGCTAGAGGGAGTTATATTAAAATCTGATTTAGCTTACTACATATTTTGCCTAGGATTGTCACAATTTTTAGCTTCTCTAATCAGAATCAAAGTAGACAGTTAAATGAATAAAAATATTTTAACCTTGTAAATTTTAATAAAATTTTTGTTAAACTTTTTGACATCATAAAAGGGTAGGATGTGTTTTTAAAACATAACATAATTTTGAAAGAGGATTTGCATTCTTACTGGGTTATGAATTCGTTAGACTCTGTAAACTAAATTACCCTAGTAGTAAAAGATTCATTTATGAAAAGCTCATAATAATAATAACATGTAATCTATGAAAGCTCAGATGGAACAATCTAAGACTTTTCAACTACTGTGTCAGGAAATTTCTTCTCAAACCATTGATTTTTAGTTTAAAATGTACCTTTTTGCTTTATTAATACCTTTGAGCAATTAAGATAATTATATATATAGGAGACTTCATAATAAAGAAAAAACAAACAATGTTGCTAAGTAATAAATTATCTATCATTTAGCCAGTAAGTAAGGGTTCCGTTTAAGAAATAGTATTGTTCTTCTCTTTCATAGCAAATATCACCTTTTAAATCTCTCAGGAAGGCAGCAAACTGGTAATCAACATATCATCTCTCAATAAGTCTAAAAATAGCAACTTTTCCTTCAATAGAAAAATGTATCAATACTTCTATATAACAGCACATGGTAGGCAATTGGCTTACATTAGGGCCATGTTATGTAAAAAATAAATACTGTACCTTTAAGTACCAGAACCACATTCAGGAGAAGGGAAGCTCACGAAGAGAAGCACCTGCTGCTGCTATTTAAGTGTGTTTCTCTGAAAAGGTGAGACCACTCTTGGCCTTTTTGCTTTGCATTTTAGTGATAGGATAAAACTCTAATCCCAATTGATCCTTTTAGAAAGAGAAGATTTATATAACAAAGAAAGGCAAATGCTTGAAAATTAACTAAGAGTTGTAGTGGTGCAAATGTATCAACATTACCAGGAGACAAAGTTGGAAAGTGGAAGCCTATGTATTCTGGCCTATCTTTGTATAAAATGCATCACATTTTGTACAGACTTTCACATTACTTTTTACAGCTTGTACTACTACCACAAAGACTCTCCAATGTTTATTATGTAATAATTAATATGAATCTATATATAAGTTGATGGAAATGTACTTATTAAAACTGGATATGCTATAGATATTCAGGCAATTAACACATATCATATGCTCTTGGAATCACATCATAATACTTTTTCCCTCCAAAAGGAGAAATTATAGAAAGTACTCGATTTCCATTCATACTACAGACAGTTATTTAAAATTTACTTCAGGAACTTTGATTTTAGATTTTCAATGAGAATAGTGACCTTGTTTCCCTGGTGTCTGAGGCTGTAGCTCAAAATAATATTAATAAATGTAAAATGTATTTGAAGTCTGACTTTATTTTAACATTAATGTAATTACCATAAATAATATATCTGGATAATTAAATATTAACATATTTTCCTGTATTTTCAGGAAAATTTATACTCCCGGAAATGAGAGTATGTAGTTATCTGTTCTATGGACACACATTTTCATTTTCAAAATGCATATATTCAAATGGACATTGAATATGAAAGACCAGTGTTTTCTATGAAAGGACCATAGTGGATAATGGAAAAAAGATGGAAAGTTCATGTGAGATCCTGTTGAAAATTGTGCTTTTCCAATGATTCAAAGAACATTGAAAAGAAGAAAGCAAGAATACTTTTTCTTCTGTGACAGTGTCTCACTCTTTCTCCCAGGCTGGAGTGCAGTGGTGCAATCACAGCCGACTGCAGCCTCGACCTTCCAGCCTCAAGTGTTCCATTCTCCCACCTCTGACTCCTGAGTAGTTAAGATTAAACGTGAGCACCCACCACATCCAGCTAATTTTAGTAGAGACAGGTTTTCTTCATGTTGTCCAGGATGGTCGCAAATTCTTAAACTCCTGGGCTCAAGCAATCCACCCGCCTTGGCCTCCCAAAGTACTGAAATTACAAGTGTGAGCCACCATGCTCAATCCAGACTATCCTTTTTTAGAAAGTTATATATTTTGAAACTGGACATAATACCTATGTTAATAAAGTGATGTGACTCAAATGATTCGGTTCATGTTAGAGATGAAGGTATAGTGAGGTGTAGAAACCCAGTAAGGAGTTTACCATAATGTTAGCTATTATAATAGTTATATATAATTAGGAGTCAGTTATTGCATTAGACATTAGTTAATATCATTGTTGTAATCTTTCTGAGATTGCAAAATTTGGAGAGTAAGGGTTATAATTTATAGCATTTTTCTCAAGATTTTTGTGATCTTGTATAGTAGAAAAATACAAAAAGTGTACTTTTTCTGAATTGTTATTTTTAGTAAGAAAATGAACAGTAGTTGAGAAAAGAAATATATCTCCATTAAATGTCAGGTAGACCTGAACTAATGGGACAGGGTATGTGAAAAGTGATACCTTAACTGGAAAAGAAAAAATAACACTAGCTGTATTTCTTGGAGACAAATGGATATACAGTACAATACTTTATTTGTCTTAATCTTAGAAGGGATGTTGAATTATGATTCAGATCTTTGAAATTCTGAAATCTTCACAAATGGGATAAGCCATCTTTTACGGACTTTATCACTCCATGTGAACATGGGTCTTACAATAACATCCATTGTAATTGGATGTTAACTTGTAGTTAACTCATTCTGATTAGTATTATATCATTGATATATCATCTGTGTGATGCTCTGTGGAGTATCAATATGTTAAAGATTCCCACAGAATATAATATGAAACAGATTAGAAGTTATTGTACCCTTGGGCTAGAGAGTAACTATGCACTGTTGTCCTACTATATTTTCTTCAGATAAGTGATTTTTATTTTTTTCTTGTCATGGGGATATATACTTTGCCACCCTGTTTGCTATAATGTTTACACTATTCTTTATTCCCGCCAGCAATGTATGAGAGCTCTAGTTTCTACACAACTTCTCTAATACTTGATTTTTGTCATTAGTTTTAATAACCATTGTAGTGAGTGTGTAGATGTGTCTAATTATGTGTGTGTGTGTTTGCGTATATGTATGTTTGCATGTACCTAATGACCAATAATGGTGAGTGTCTTTTAATGGGTTTATGTCACATTTACTTCTGAGATGTCTAGTCTGTTCCTTTGTTTTATATGTCTATCCTAATGTCAATATCACAGCATCTTGATTATTTAGCTTTATTGGAATTTTTGAAACCTGAAAGTGTAAGTTCTTATTTTTCAATATTTTTTTTCTTTTCAAGTTAGTCTAAATCCTTTGCCTTTCTTTATATATTTTTTTAATAAGGTTGTCAATTTCTATCAAAATGCTATTGGGATGTTAATAGGAATTTCATTCAATCTCTATGTCAATTTAAAGAGAACTGCCATCTTAAAATTATTAAGACTTCCAACCTATGAACATCGTATTTTTCTCCATATGTTTGCCTCTTGTTTAATACATCTAGGCAATGTGTTGTAATTTGCAGTGCTGCAGGTTTCCATTTTAAAAAAATGTTTCAAAGTGTTTCATAATTATTGATGTTGTAAATTGAATTACTTTATTAATTTATGGGTTGTTTCTTGTGAGGACATAGAAATTCAGTTGATTGTGCACATTGGTAGTGTATTCTGTAACTCTACCAAACTTCTGTTATGAGAAAAACTTGGGATTGTACCATCCCCCATCCCAAACTGGCAAGGTGCCAAGAGACAAAGATGACTCAGCCAAGTCCAGTTTGGGGAGTTGATTAAATACTTACGTAAGGGAGACTTCTGGGAAGCAGTACGGCAGCTTTAAAGAGTCCTGCCGCTTTTCATCTTTAAGCTGCTTTCAAGCTAATATTCTGGCTTTACCCTCATTCATGGACTTTTAAGACTGGGTGGCACATATAGATATTGACATTATAAAATAATTAAACTTTCAGGAAATGACTAATGAGAAATATTTCCTTCTGAAAAGGTTGTTTATAACTTCTTTTAACTTTTTATTTCATATTTATGCCCCAGCAAATTATTCTTGTGATTTCCAATAACAGTAAGAAACTAGACTGCATATTTTATTGTTATTCTTTTGATTAGACTGTCCTTTCTATTTACATGGCTTTTTCCTTCATCTTCACTTCATTCAGCTAATGCCAACTCATTTTTAATGCTTGTGTCCTGTATAATCCTCCTCAGAAAAACTGTGCTGACACCCACAACTATTACGCCAACCACCAACAATATTGTGTCTGATTCACTGTTCTATTAGTATTGGATACATACTCTGTCATGGAAGTAATGATGTCAATTTATACTACATTTATATTTGTTCCTTCCATTTGAGAGCAGGAAATGTTTACTAATTATAAAAATAATTTTTGTTGACTAAACAATAGGTGAATTAATGAAAAAGTGTTGACAATATTATGGAATCTGAGATAAAATAGTTCAAAAGATAAGTTTTGTTTAGAAAAGGATAGTGTAAAGATGCTAAGAAATTTGTATAGTTGATGAGTCATATTGTTTAGATTCGGGAACATCAATGAAATGCAACATGAGTAACTGAGGGGTGCACAAATAGACAATTATTTTGGAAATCTCAGTTGTGAACCAAAGTTCTCTCAACCATCGTAAAGGCACAGGTCAGTTGACAGTTAAGAGGCTTAATCAAAAGACAAAAGGACAATATTATGGATGAAAATACTTCAGGAAAATATTACTCACTGTATCATCATTTCCTGATATAACAAAAAGAGAATAATATTAAATGATTTGAAAAGTTATTTAATTAATTTCAATAAAGAGCATGACCACTTTGTTCCACTTAATGTGGAAGACAATGTATATATAGAGAAGCTGATAAAATCTGGTGGATTTATAATAAAAGAATAAAAATGTAGCTCAGTAAAACAAAATTTAATCTACTGAAAGTGTACACTACAGAAAAAGTTAGCCCTGAGCACCTCTGAGTTTCTTTTGGACATTTGCTAGAGTGGCTGTATGTTACTAGACAAATAATGTATTTTCCATTTGTTTATTTACACAGGTAGTTACCATTGGTTTACAAAAATTTATCTGAGATAAAAAATAAAGCATATTTGTATATGTATATTCAATGTACTTTTTTATAGGTTCTCTTCTGCTTGGCTTTTTAAACTTTCTATTGGTTTACCATTTCATTTTATTTTCATTTTTACTTTTTTTTTTTTTGCTTCATTTGCTCATAAAAAGGTAAATACCATTGCATTTTAGAGTAGCATATTTCAGGCCACCAGCAATTTGCTGCTATCTTTCCAGAAAGTCCTATGAAGTATTAAAGAAGGGTGAAAAGAAGTTGTGCTTCAAAAACACTCTGAAATCATTCTATTTTATTTTAATGTACTGTAAGAAAATTTTGTTTCACATTATGGAAGTGGTGAATATGGTTACTTGATAAAAGTATATGCTTTTCTATTGGCTGTAATTTTGTTGTTTAGAATGTAAATTGCTCTTTTATATAAGAACAATATAATTTTTCCCTTTGTACAATAGCACATTTTTCTCTTAGTACTGAATTCAATCTGTCTTGCAAAATACTCAATTGTTTAAGTATCTTATTCACCTTTATAAACCCTCTAGACACTAGCACAGTCTTGCACATATTTAGAAAGTTGAAAACTGCTTATTTGAATGAAGTGAAAGACCAAAAAACAGTGAAAACTCTGTCAGTGATAATCATTGCCTATGCAATACAGAACATTTTTTTCATAGAGAATTGACAGTTTTATTATTAGATTTTAAGTGTATTTAAATCATTTTCTCAGAAAAATCCTTGCTCTCTTCTGAAGTTGTAAGTTACTGTAAGTACATTTTGCTTGCATTCCACTAAACCCCTGGCTTATATACACCTTTTCTTTTTCTTTCGCTTGCTTGCTTTCTTTCTTTCTTTCTTTCTTTCTTTCTTTCTTTCTTTCTTTCTTTCTTTCTTTCTTTCTTTTTCTTTCTTTCTTTTTTCTCTTTCTTTTCTTACTTCCTTTCTTTCTTTCTTTCTTTCTTTCTTTCTTTCTTTCTTTCTTTCTTTCTTTCTTTCTTTCTCCTTCCTTCCCTTCTTTTCTTTCTTTCTTTCTTTCTTTCTTTCTTTCTTTCTTTCTTTCTTTCTTTCTTTCTTAGCAGCCTTCTGTTGAAAAAAGAGAATGGCCTATTTCTTGACTCCGTCTAAACCATGGCATTTCGCACACAATGTCATTCTTCTTACAGAGCTTCTGATTTAGTTAGATTCCACTTGAAACTTGTTCATGCATAAATTCAACTATTAAACTTATTTGACATTAGTATGAAGGATACACTATTAAAAGGAATATTCATGGTCAAATTCATATTTAGATCAAATATTTTTTCACTTTCATTATTTCAAGCATATGTTTAGGTGATATTTTACTTAAAACTTGCCAAATGAAATAATTAGTTTTAATTAGATCTAATAGTCAAAGCAAGCATATGTGATAATTTTTAACATGTTATATATATTTTCTTTTAAATTCTTTTTTTATTTTAAATTCAAGGGTACATATGTAGAAAGTGCAGGTTTGTTACATAGGTAAACGTTTGCCGTGGTGGTTTGCTTTACCTATCAACCCATCACTTACGCATTAAGCCAGCATGCATTAGGTATTTTTCCTGATGCCCTCCCCTAACCCTAACCCTACCTCAACAGGCACCAGTGTGTTGTTCCCCTCCCTGTGTCCATATGTTCTCATTGTTCAGCTCCCACTTATAAGTGAGAACATAAAGTGTTTGGTTTTTTGTTTCTGTGTTAGTTTGCTGAGGATAAGGGCTTACAGCTTCATCCATGTCCCAAACCACTATCATGGCTGCATAGTATTCCAGTAATACTACTACATTAAAAATATTATTGCTACATAGTATACCAGTAACACTGTTATATTAAAACTATGATGGCTGCATGGTATTCTATAATATTTCTAATATAACAATGTTACTGGATATAAAAACAATGAAAAACAAAGCCATTTGCCTACAAATGTTTAAATGTAGGACAAAACTCACAGCTTTATGTTTGATCTTATTAAATGTTAGGATTTAACTTATTTTACTTTGAGTTAAATTGCATTTTGTAATGTTAGCTGTAATTCGTAATTATTATGTAATGTTAGCTGTAATATTCGTAATATTAGTTCAATATTTTATAACTATCTATGTGGTTCAATGTTTAGTTTTTCATAAACACAGTTTTCATATCTAAAGATAATAACTTTGATTAATAAAAATCTTTAAATCTGAACTATTAATGCACATATTAAGTAACACATTAACATAAATTAATATAAAATTAATATAAATATACTTCAATATAAAGTAACTTGAAGACTTTGACATATTAAGTTATATGATTCATGCCACATATAACAATTTTAAGCTTAGATTGTTTAGAAATAATAGATATTTAAATGTTTTACAAAAACCGCTAAGCTAAGAAAAACCATGTTCTAAAATCTATTTTTTAAAACACACTCAACACTTACAAATATTAATACAAATATTAGCAATGTATATAATTTTTATATAAAACAAATATCTTGTTTTAAATGAAACTTCATACCTATTAAATGTATTGTCAAAAATTATTATTTTTTTCAAAAATGTTTTATTTTGGCCGGGCAGTGTGTAATCTCAGCACTTTAGGAGATCGAGGCGGGTGGATCACAAGGTCAAGAGATTGAGGCCATCCTGGCCAACATGGTGAAACCCCGTCTCTACTAAAAATACAAAAATTAGCTGGGTATGGTGGTGTGCTCCCGCAGTCCCAGCTACTCAGGAGGCTGAGGTAGGAGAATTGCTTGAACCCAGAAGGTGAAGGTTGCAGTGAGCTGAGATCGCACCACGGAACTCCAGCCTAGTGATAGAGCGAGGCTCTGTCTCAAAAACAAAACAAAACAAAAGAAGCAAAACAAAACAAAAAATATTTTACCTTTATATGTTAGATTTTGCAGAGGAGCTTAAACTTATACATTCTTACAGTAAGCCTTAAAGTAGAAAATATTACATTTTCTTTAGTGACCAGTATCTAGTTTAGAAAATTTGATGTTCACTTTTTCTTTACATAAAAACATTATTTTTTGAAAACAGGACACATTGAATACAGTTTAAAATACACAAATTGTATAATATATTATTAACTAATTCCAAGTGTTGAAAGGAGGGATCAATCAACATGTTGGAAGGCAATTCTCCATGGATTTATTGTGCACCTGCATGGTCAGGCCTTCTAAATTTGAATATTTGAATACTAAATGTGGCTTGGAAACCTGAGATAGTGTATATGGAGATATCTCAAAATAATAAAGACAATTCTCTCTGCTTCACCTTCAGTGTAATAATGTAGCCAGGTCAAAAAGAGGTCTGATCTTTATTCAAGCTCCTGGAAGGTAACTTGTAAACTCTCCAAGTGTCCTTAGTGACAGGAGTATCTTTGTTGTTTATAGTGAACCCCTGGGAAGACACCTAATAGTTTGTGCTAAGCTGATGGTTCTCCTGATACTAAGTAGTCACATCCAGTAGTCGGGGTGGAATATGGCCACAGTAGAATAAACAATCATGTAATTAGGAAGTTGAGGCTTTGGGTCACATGATATTGCCTCACCTCTGGAGACGGGCCTGGAGATTTCATTAATCACACTGACAATGAATCAATAAATCGTGTTTATATAGAGAAGCCTCAATAAAATACTTGACACTAAAGCTTTGGTGAGATTTGCAGGTTGGCAATACCTCTAATCCATTGTCACATGTAATGCCAGAAGGTTAACATGTTCAGAGGATGTGGAAAATTTCCATTCAGAACCCTCCCAAACTCTTCCCTCTATGTTTTTTTTCCCTTGACTGATTTTAATGCATAATTTCTCTATACTAAACATAAATCTATGTATAATAAGTTTCTGTGAGTTCTGTATATCTATTTTAGCAAATTAGCAAACCTGAGGGTGTTTTTGGAAACCTTATGAACTTACGGTTGATAACAGAATTCTTGGGCAGGTAAGAATTGTATTGCGCAATTAAAAAATTTAAAGTGTATTGATTTTATATTAAATGTTTCCATCACATAAAAGTAAAACAAACTACAAAAGGGCATATGGACACATTCAAAACTTATAGATATGTTTACTACCTTAATTGTGGTGATGATTTAACAAGTAAGTGCTTATATGTTCATACTCATCCAATTGCATACAACAAGCCTATGCAGCTTTCTGTATATCAATTATAACTCAGTAAAGCTGTTAATTAAAACAAAAAGATACTCTTTAGTTTGAGTAAGCAAAATACCAAAATACATGAAAATAAGTGATCTCTTTTTTGACCTGGGTGGTAATGCCAAAGATGTGCTAATTGTGTGAGGATCTATAGACTGGGGTCCTTGCAGAGTGAGATTTTTCTGTATAGGTATATTTCAATAGATCATATGAAAAATGTGAGCATGCAAAAAAGTCACACATTTTTTATGATAAAAATAAAGATAGGCAGATTTGGATAATTTTATTTTGTCGTAATTGAGTAGGAACAATTAACTATGAAGAACAATACGTTGTTTGCTATTGTTTCCTGGATCCTGAAAGCTCTTCTAGAGCCTGATTAGGACTTACTCAGAGAATATATGCCTATGGTTCATCCTGGACTTCAGTGAGAGTCTTGGTTTCACTATGTTCTTGTGTGATATTAAAGTGTCCCAATTGCATAAGGTAATTTGTTCTGAAACACACACATGAAAGTAAATGAAAACCTTTTAATAAATTATTCATGTGAATGTCTTCCCGCCACAAACAAGTTTACAATTACTGATAACATCTACAAATACTGATAACATCTATCAATATTCATTTGCCCCAATTATACAAAAATTATGAGTAAAACAAGAGGAAAGCTGACCTCATAAAATATCTCCTTTCTAGTTTAAAAATGTCATTTGCAGAAAAATGTAAATCATGTTGTTTAAAATGTCTAGAACCTTCAAACTTCGCTTTAGTAGACACTCTCACCATACATTTACTTACTATTTTAACTTGGTACTTCACTGAAAATCACGATCTCTTTTTGTATTTTGATATTAAATTAATGGAATGTAATGGGAAAATGAAATTTTGAAGTAAGGGGGATTACTTTGGGACTACTATAATTGTTTATAATAGAACTTTAAAATTCATTTTCTTAAAATGATAGCAAATATGTTTAGAATTCACTAAACAACAAGATGTCTGTTTCAAATTTTGCTTGCTCAATAAATCTTTAAACAGTATGATTTAGTCATAATTTCATTTTTGTAGTTCATGTTTTTATTATGCTATAAGAAGAGTACATGAATATGAAGTGTACATTTGTAGATGGCTTTGGTTCAACTTATTCATTTAGAAATGCAAATTTCATAGGTATATGAGCTAAAGATTAAACTTAAATTGGACATAAAAGCAGCCTCTTTCCTGAGGTTTAATATCAATTAAATTCCATCACAGATATTTACAGGAATTTCAAAATACAATTCATCTTATTTGTGAGCTGGTATTTGGATGCCATTTTCTTGGATTACTTTGTGATGGGGCAGGAAAAATAAAAGATTTGATTTTCAATCATGTGGTGAAAATTCATATTATGACAATTTAGATCAAAATATTATTATTTTTTCTCTAGCTTTTCAAAGGTACCTTACAGCTTATATATGCGTGGTTTAATGTCTATAGTTACAGATTCACTTGTCATAAAATTTTTAAAGATTGATGATAGTACAAAAATTTAAATAATTTTACTTTTCTCTTTTGGCCTTTCATTTTATTTTAACAACATTTTTGAAAGAGGGGAATAAAAAAAAGATATCTTAAGCAAGTTAGGGTTGAAATAGAAGGAAAATGTTGAAGGAAAAAGCACAGAGGGCCAGATTCTCTTTATAAATAATACATAGGCAGGGGCTTATTTAGAACTTTATGGGGCTTGTGTGAACTTCTTCTATCCACTGAGAAAACTATTTCCTGAGTACAAGAAAATAGTAAAGTAAGACTAAAGGATAAAAAGAAACTTGTAAAAATGATTTTCTTACTTTTGGAAAGCAGTTTATCCAATGGGAATTACCTAACATATGTAATAATCTTTTGACCTTTTAGAATCTTCCTTCATAAAGTTAAAGCATTCGAGACATGAAGTGGTCAATGAATTAAGTTTTTGTTGAAACGAACAAACCAAAAAACTCCAAAAGTAATTAAATTAATTAATTTTTCTAACCTTTAGATAAAATTATGGCTTACAGAGGCCAAGGCTACACTAAAAAAAAAAAACTAAACAGACCTTAGAAACATGCCACTGTTAATTCTGGACTATCATTATGAAACTACATGCAAGTTTCTAGTTCGGATTCTAACAGAGCAATAATTTTTCACATGGGTTGGTAGTAAAAAGTATGTAACTCAAGGCAGAAATCTAGATACTGAACCAAGAGCAACTAAAATATGTAAGCATGGCCTCCATTTTCAGGCAGAGAGCAACTTCATCTTTTTACAAAGTTTCAGGTAATAACTATGTAAAATTACATGAATAGACATGAAGGTGTGCTGCCCATTTTCACTTTCAGTGAATGACTGACTTGTCAGCCCCAGAAAGTTAAGTGATGTTTTTCCTGGGTAGTCCACAGCCTGGCACTGAGTAACATGGATGTATGAAGCCCTGATAATTTCATCTTGACAATATAGAATATTTGAATGGGCAATATTCACTTCAGAGCCTTCTATTGGAATGGTCAGGGTTTCCATCCTGTTTCTTTCTCCTTTCAACTGGTATAAATTCTAAAAAACAAACAAACAAACAAAAAACAAAAAAACCACTTTATCCCAACTATATCTCACTGACTCATTCCAGAGAAGCCAATCCATACCAAATTGCATAGGTTAACTGTCAAAATTTAAACAAACTCATATTCCATTGTTTACTACTGTCAAAAACAGGAGATTTATGTAGAAAGTGTGAAGTATTCACAAATACTATTAAGACATTATAAAATGTTAAAAGATAAAAATAATATTTCTATATATTAATAACAATCCAAAAATTTAAATTAAGAAACTCATTTCATTTACAATAGTATTGAAAAGAATAACATTCTTTGGATTTTTTTTTTTCAGAGATAAGAGTCTTGCTTTATTAGCTAGGCTACAGTTTAGTGATGTGATCATAGCTCACTGCAGCCTCATACATCTGAGCTCAAGGGATCCTCCTACCTTAGTCTGCTGAGTAGCTTGGACGTCATGTGTGTGCCACCACACCCAGGTAATTTGTTTATATTTTTCTAGAGACAGGAGTCTCACTAGTTGCCAGGCTAGTCTCCACCTCCTAGTTTCAAGCCATCCTCTCACCTCAGCCTTCCAAGTGGGTAAGATCATAGACATAAGCCACCGTGCCCTGGCCTGAAATAAATTTAATGAAAGAAGTTTAAATCTTGTACACTGAATGTTACACAAAAATGCAGGAAAAAAAATAAGTTCTAATTAAATGAAATGACACTCCCTCTTAATTTGAATACAAAATAATATAAAAAAAGCAATTCTATGCAAATGGCAATACAGAGTCAAGGTAATCCCTATAAAAATACCACCTTATATTTTTAGGTAAATTGGCAAGTCCTTGCTAAAAATTTATAATAAATGCAAAGAACACAGAGTAGAAAAAATCTTGAAAAAAAGAATATAAAGTTTTAGACTCGTTCTTCCTGATCTCAAAATTTTCTATGGTGATAAGTAATCAAGGAACTATAGCACTAGCATGTAAATTAATGGAACTGAGTTAATAATTTAGAAATAAACCCTTACATTTATAGATAATTGATTTTTGACAAAGGTGGCATAAGAATTTAATGGAGAAAGTATAGCTTTCACAACAAATAGTAATTATAAAATTGCAGGTTCACATATGAAACGTGAATTAAGACCTGTGCCACATGCCATACAAAACAATCATCTTCAAATAAATTATAAACATACATGTAAACACAAAAATTATAAAACTCCTAAAGATAATGTAATAGAAAATATTCATAAACATGCTTTGGCAAACATTTCCTATAACAACCATCAACAGCACAATCCATGAAAAAAAAAGATAAATTAGACTTCATCAAAATTAAAAATATCTATACTACAACAGTCACCATTAAAATAATTGCAAAGATAATCCACAAATTGGAAAAAAATATACTCATGAATCTTGTATCTGTGAAAACTCTTGTCTTCAGAATTTATAAAGAATGTGTACAGCTCATTAATAAAAGGACAATTCAATTTAGCAATGGACAAAATATTTGAATAGACATTTCATCCAAGAATATAATTGTGAATAAGCATATCAAAATATGTGCAACATCATTGCTCCTAAGGGAAATATCAATTAAAACTATAGTTGTATCTAATTGATTAGAATGGCTACAATTAAATTAGCAAGTATATTTAGTACTGACAAGACTGTAAAGGAGTGGGTACACTTATACATAGTTTATGATAATGTAAAGTGCTGCAGCTCCTGTGGAAAACTTACTCAAGTTTTGTGAGAACTTAAACATTAATAAGTTTCAGTAATTTCTTTTCTAGTTATCTAACCACGAGCAACAAAAATATATAAAGACCTCTACACAATTTCCTATAACGTTATTATTCATAATAGCCAAAACAACACAAATAACCATCATTAGTTATAAAATATAGTATGCCTAAACAATGGAATTCTATACAACAATAAAAAGTGACACAGTATTCATACACACACCAACACAAATAAACTCAAAAAATTATGCTAAGTGAAAAAAATCGAGATTAGTATTCAATTGATGTTTTAAAATGTAGGAGATTAAGCTAGATGTTGAACTATACAAAGCTTTGGAATGCAGGAACAAATTACTAGCCTCATGTTCTAATGGGGATCCTGGGACCAGATGTATATTAGGTTAATTCAAGGTGTCTTTGCTAAAGAGATGTCTTAGTATTTTGGGGGGAGGTTGGGAGGAAGGGATGGGATTCAATCTGCACCTGGAAATCTTGGCTATAATATATAATTATAAAAATAAACAATTTATATAGCTTCTTAAAAACTTAGTTTTATCAGGAGAAAAAAGTGAATAAGACCATTCGATTTACTTTATCATTTGTATGTAGGATAAAATACGAAAACATGTAAGGATACCTTTAGGAAATTTTCAAAAGTATATAATGACAGCTACTCATTTTTATATCATGTCTTTGCCAATTACACAGAATTCATATGTTCTATCTCAAATTTATGATGAGTAGAATTTAAATATAAACACGAATAAATAAAATCATGTTGGGTTAGATATATATTTTAACTTTAGATTTATATCTGCTGAATTGTATTTATATATTGTATTATGCTTTTTAGATTTAGTTGTGACTTTATTTAACGTGTATTATTTCAGTAAACATTTAATGAGCACCTACTATGCATTCTGATGGGTACTTGTAATAAAATAGTCAATGTAAAACAGAAATAAATCCTATATACATTAACTTTCTGTACATGAAGATTGAAACTAAAGTGATTACAGTATAACGTGAGTACTGCTAGAATACAATTTTGATGAGAACACATGGAAACAATTGAGAAATGCTCTTGATCCGGCTTTGGTAAACAATGGGATGACAAGGATGAGTTCTGTCAAACGTGAAGCATGAAGGAGATTCTAAAACAAAGGACCCATAAGTATGAAGTAAATACAGATGCAGTGTATAGAAAATTTTATGATTTATATTGAAAATATTATGATTGTAGTGTAAAATAAAATATCCAGGGATAGTCAATTGGAAAGAAAACTGTCATAAAATCATAAGTACTCTTTTAATTCCATGAGAAATATTTAGACTATATGTGCATGTTAGAAATATCACTAACTTTAGCAATCATCCAGTAGACTAATACTGACCATAAATTATCAAACTAAGATTCAGATATGTTGAGACATTTAAACATACATTTTTACCAAAACTGTAATTTGTATTTCTTTTCCCTATTTCTAGATTCTGTACCCACATTCAATTATTTCTGATTAATTTTTTTATTCTATAAATGTACATGTGTATGGTCTTCATTATTTGGTGAGGTTTGGTTCTTTGTCTCTGTCCAAATCTCACCCCAAATTATAATCCTCATAATCCCCATGTGTCAAGGGTGGGACCAGGGGGAGGTGATTGGATCACAGAGGTGATTTCCTCCATGCTGTTCTCAAGAGACTGCGTGAATTCTCGGACGATCTGATGGTTTTATAAGTGTCTGGAATTTCCTCTACTTGCATTCACTCTGTTCTGCTGTCCTGGAAAGAAGGTGCCTACTTTTCCTTTGCCTTCTGCTATGATTGTATGTTTTTATCAGCCTCCTCAGCAATGTAGAACTGCGAGTCGATTAAACCTCCCTTCTTTGTAAATTACCCAGTCTCAGGTATTTCTTCATAGCAGTGTGAGAATGAACTGATACATTATTATTATTATTATTATTATTATTATTATTTTCGAGTCGGAGTTTCGCTTTTGTTACCCAGGCTGGAGTGCAATGGCGCGATCTCGGCTCACTGCAACCTCCGCCTCCTGAGTTCAAGCAATTCTCCTGCCTCAGCCTCCCGAGTAGCTGGGACTACAGGCGTGCGCCACCAAGCCCAGCTAATTTTTGTATTTTTAGTAGAGACGGTGTTTCACCATGTTGACCAGGATGGTCTCGATCTCTTGACCTCGTGATCCACCCGCCTCCGCCTCCCAAAGTGCTGGGATTATAGGCGAACTGATACATTATTATTATTTACTTAGGTGGAGATTTAAGTTAGTCAATGATGTATGTCTGTATGAAAGCTTAATATAAAACCTTAGGTTTTCTATAAAGTATTCCAACATTTAAATCACCATTTTTTTTTTTTTTTTTTACTGAAACATTGTTTTATATCTATGTAATTTAGAAAAGTAATTGCAAACCTAGTAGAAAATTAAAATATTTGTGTGAAAATATATAATTATTTGTTTCTGTATTAATAGTAGCGAAAACAAAATTACTTTTTATGACATAAGAATAACACTAAGAATTTATCACCATGTAAATTCTCTTGACATTTTCTACAGATGATTTGACTTGCACAATATTAGCTCATCAATGAATGACAGTCAGTGAGTCATAAAGCACTTTAACTCAAACACAGTTAATGGAGTGCTTACAAAGTTTCTCTTTTCAATCAAATAATATTTGCATTCACATTTTTCAAATATAAGTCAATACTAAGTTAGTGATATAGAAAAAATATGTTGGCTTTATTCCAAAATGCATTTTGTGACTCTGAATATGAGTATGTAGTTAACGTGTGCTTATTGTCCTTTGATTTTTAGAGTTGATTCCAATTCTAAAAATACATTCTTCTCATGTTTCTGCATTTCTTACAGCTTGAAGGTATAACATAGCAGGTGAGCATGTTGATTTAAGTAGCAAATATTACCTTTACTATATACCTTTCTCTGGCAATTATGTAAGCAGAAAATAATTGCTGTTTTGATACACACAATATCAGTTCTTTACAGCTGTCTACATGTAACAACAGTTTGACTTGTAAAATCTGTCTTGAACATTTACTGGCACTGCACTATTTGTTTGGCATGTCTTTTTCTAAATGATCCATGTGATGGTTTATAAAAGTCAATTTGTAGCAAATCAAAATTTTAATTTAAAATATAAAATCACAGTGTTTTATCAGCTAATTCTGTTTTCTTAGGAGCTGTCAATACGAACCAAAAGTGATACTAAGGACAAAATTTTATTTAAACTAATGTATACACTTTAAATCCCACTTATATTTCCCAAATGTATATTTGAACGTATCTCAAAATAATAAAGGCTATTTACGACAAACCTACAGCCAATATCATACTGAATGGGAAAAAATCAGAAGCAATCCCTCTGAAATCTGGCACTACACAAGGATCCCCTCTCTCACCACTCCTATTCAATATAGTATGGGAAGTTCTAGCCAGAGCAATCAGGCAAGAAAAAGAAATAAAGGGTATTCAATTAGGAAAGGAGGAAGTCAAATTGTTGTCATGGTTTTTAGTCTCATTTATATTTCTAGAAAATGTAAAAATTAGTGATATATATTTTACTTCCTTAAAAGTGAGTTTTTTTGAATATCATTTTTAATATCTCTAAAATGTATAACAATTTCACATTACTTTTTCTCATGTTATTTATTAGTATGTGATTTGATAAAAATACAGATCTTAGGTTTTCCCAATTACACAACTTGCCTGTATTTTACAACTATTTCATATACGTGTGTGTGTGTGTGTGTGTGTATCACCTCTCCGATCTTCTTATTCCTGGCTTGTTCTCACCTTTCAGATTTCTACGTATGTGGCATAAATATAAGTTTTACAAGAGACTTTCTTTTTTTTTTTTTTTTGAGACGGAGTTTCGCTCTTGCTGCCCAGGCTGGAGTGCAATGGCGCGATCTCGGCTCACCGCAACCTCCGCCTCCTGGGTTCAAGCAATTCTCCTGCCTCAGCCTCCTGAGTAGCTGGGACTACAGGCACGTGCCACCATGCCCAGCTAATTTTTGTATTTTTAGTAGAGACGGGGTTTCACCACGTTGACCAGGATGGTCTCGATCTCTTGACCTCGTG
>PVKV010009301.1:67936-82105 GCA_004027835.1 Alouatta palliata | reverse complement strand
CTTTTGCTTTTGCCTTAAGATTTCCCTAGGGAGTTAACAGGCTTTTCATTTTGTATAGCTTTTGCAGCATGGATCAAACATTGGCTTACTGTGCTAATGTGTGAAGAGAAAAAATTGTCTAAAGCAGGTGAGCTTTAGTGAACAAATGTGTATTTTATCTGAGTTTGAGTAGGGTGCGTGTGGTTTTTGTTTTTTGGGGTTTTTTTTTGTAATTAATATGAAGAATGTCCAGTTCTCATACATATAAATCACTTTAAAAAATGCTATTCTTTTTTGAAAAGGTACACATGTAAAATTTGGAAAAGCAACTAAGGTAGGGGCTAGAACCATAAGAATGTTTACCAGCAGATTCTTTATTATTTTGTATTTGGAACTTGGCTTTGTTAGTGACAAGAATGGTTCAGTTCTAGAATGCTCTGGAAGATGCTGTTAATTTTACTTTAAAATGAGAATCTGGTGTTTCTGTATTTTATCATTTTCAATAAAACTTCTTAAGTGTTTTGGACTTTTGAGATATTTGTATTTCTGCACTTAAATAATGAAATCAGGTATCTCTTTTCCTCTGAATTATAGTTGAAGCAGCATTTATATCAGTGAGGGCTTAAATTTATCCTGAAAGGATGCTTATGTTGGGATAAAGCTAAGTTTCATATTTGAATTAGCTATTCCCAAAATAGGCAGGCTATGTGTTGCCATTCTAAAACCCATAGACTGCTTTCTACTCAAAGCAATTCGCTGCTATTGTTAGTATTTAGATGGCAGTGGTAACTGTGTATTCAAAAATGTTCAGATGGGCCAGGTATGATGGTGCACTCCTGTAATCCCAGCACTTTGCGAGGCCGAGGCAGGAGGATCACTTAAGCCCAGGAGAGACCAGACTGGGCAATGTTAGCAAGACCTTGTCTCTACAAAAAAGAAAAAAGTGTATGTATATGTATGTATGTATGTATGTATGTGTGTGTGTGTGTGTGTGTGTATGTATATATGTCTCCAAATGTAGAGTTGGAAATGATACGGAGTTCACAGAGGGGGTTGGGTTGGGGATCTTTGAAAATGGGGACTGGAAAACCCAGTGATGTTCACTTACATGGTTGTTCCTTTCTTCTTTTTGAGACGGAGTTTCCCTCTTGTTGCCCAGGCTGGAGTGCAATGGCACAATCTTGGCTCACTGCAACCTCCACCTCCCGGGTTAAGCGATTCTCCTGCCTCAGCCTTTCTAGTAGCCGTGATTACAGGTGCCCGCTACCATATCCAGCCTAATTTTTGTATTAGTAGTAGAGACAGGGTTTCTCCATGGTAGACTGGTCTTGAACTCCTGACCTCAGGTGATCCATCCACCTTGGCCTCCCACACTGTTGGGATTACAGGCATGAGCCACTGACCCTGGCTGGTTGTTCCTTTCTTAAGACTTGACAGGTCACTGGGTGGCAGTATTGCCTGCATATTTACATTCTTTGATAAATGCATTTCTGCTTTGGTGGGCAGGGGGAGTTAAGTTTGGGATACAATTACAAAAGCATGATGTTTTGTTTTTAATGAAAATTTGGAAGTCACAGCTAAAAATTAGCTGATTGCAGGTTTGGAAACTAAAGCCTAAGTAGATGGTGTCATCCAGTTCCTCAAGTCAGTGTTCTTTCCACTTGACTGGTTGGTTTTAGAGTCTGCAGCAATACCTAAGATGTCATTTAGATTTTGTTGAAATGATAATATAGTTAAAGCAGTCTAACATGAAACTCCTTGAGGAAATATGGTTTAGTACGTATCAGTTTGGCACAAATCTTCTAGCTATGTTAATTCCCTAGTTCCTCAGATTACCAGTAGCATCTTAGAGATGAGGTAGTTGTAGTTAGAATAGTGTTTGGATTATAGCTGCAGCAAGACAATGATGTTTGGTTGGGTGCTGTAGCTCATGCTTATAATCCCAGCACTTTGGGAGGCTGAGGTTGGAAAATTGCTGAAGCCCACAAGTTTGAGATGGGCCTGGTGGGAGAATGGCTTGAATCCAGGAGTTAGAGGCTGCAGTGAGCCATGATTTTGCCATTGCACTTCAGCCTGGATAACTGAGACCCTGTCTCAAAAAAAAAAAAAAAAAAATGGGGGGAAGAGGGCTGGGGAAAGAAGATTAAAAAAAAAGATCAGTGTTTTCTTTCAACAACTGTTTGCTAGGTAAACAAGCCAGTCTTCCTGTTTCTTTTTCATTTCTTCATAATTTATGTATTTATTTTTTAGAGATGGGGTCTCACTTTGTTGCCCAAGCTGGTCTCATACTGGGCTCAAGCCATCCTCCCACCTCAGCTTTCCAAAGTGCTGGGATTATAGATGTGAACCACTGTGCCCAGTCTTCCTCCTGTTTCTTAATGAACTTTATAAGTCACAAGAATAAGGCCGGGTTCGGTGGCTCACACCTGTAATCCTAGCACTTTGGGAGGCCGAGGTGGGTGAATCACCTGAGGTCAAGAGTTAAAGACCAGCCTGGCCATCATGGTGAAACCCCATCTTAAAAAAAAAAAAAAGTCACAAGAATAAAGATTGAATTCTTTTTTTTTTTTTTTTTTGAGATGGAGTTTCGCTCTTGTTACCCAGGCTGGAGTGCAATGGCGTGATCTCAGCTCACTGCAACCTCCGCCTCCTGGGTTGAAGCAATTCTCCTGCCTCAGCCTCCCGAGTAGCTGGGACTACAGGCACATGCCAGCATGCCCAGTTAATTTTTGTATTTTTAGTAGAGACGGGGTTTCACCATGTTGACCAGGATGGTCTCGATCTCTTGACCTTGTGATCTACCTGCCTCGGCCAAGATTGAATTCTTTTTTTTTTTAAACACGGGGTTTCACCATGTTGGTCAGGCTGGTCTTTAACTCCTGACCTCAGGTGATCCACCCACCTCGGCCTCCAAACTGCTTGGATTATAGGCGTGAGCCACCACGCCTGGCCTGATTGAATTCTTAAGAGACTAGAATGTAACTGATATTTTAAAGTGTGCCTGGAGTAAGTAGTATTACCTTCTGCCTATAGTTATGTCCCTATTTTCTTTCTGCTCTAATAGCATATCTAGTAGAAAACCAAGGAGGGGGCCAGGTGCAGTGGCTTATGCCTGTAATCCCAGCATTTTGTGAGGCTGAGGCAGGTAGATCACTTGAGGTCAGGAGTTACCAACCTGGCCAACATAGTGAAACTCCGTTTCTACTAAAAATAAAAGAATTTTTTGGGTGTGGTGGCAGATGCCTGTAATCCCAGTTACTCAGGAGGCTGAGACAGAAGAATTGCTTGAACCCAGAAGGTGGAGGTTGCAGTGAGCTGAGATGGTGCCACTGCACTGCAGCCTGGACGAGAGTTAGATTCAGTTTCAAACAAACAAACAAAAAAGCAATGTGAGAAAGAGATTGGTGTGAAGGCCTAAGCATCTTACCACTTGCCTCTTCAATCTCAGTTATGAGACAACCCTCTGTTCCCTGCAACATGCATGAAAAGAAAAATAGATTAAAAAAAAAAAAACCTCTGCATTTAATGGAAATCTTGCTTTGGTTTTGTGGGAATATCTTGTTTTTTGGTTCTAACCATTCAATTTGGTGTTTCAGTATGAAAATGTCCGTGAATACCAGGTGTTTTCTCAAGGCTGAGCATTGTTTAGTAATTTCTACCCATCTGTTCAGGAAATGAAAACCCTGATACTCTACACAGGTTATATATGTCCTGCTTGTCCTGTTAGTACAGGTGCCTCTTTCATGTGATATCACTGAATATAAATAACTTAAGCCTCATCTTCCAGATGCTTGTGCTGTAATGATAGAGGCTAAAGTACATCTGTAATTACATCTGCCTATACAATCCCTAAATAGATTCTTGGCACTAAGGTTTGCAGAGTTATAGAAAATCAGGTGAGATAAAGTTTTCAGTCATGGGGTCAGCTGGAAGCTGTTTTTATAATACAGAAACTTTTTTTGTTTTAGGCAGTCTAGCTTTGTCACCCAGTCTGGAGTGCAGCACTGCTTATCTTGGCTGACTGCAGCCTCTACCCCCTGGCCTCAAGCAGTCCTCTACCTCAGCCTCCTGAGTAACTGGGATCACCAGTGCACACCACCATACGTATTTTTTACTTTTAGTGGAGACGGTTTTGCCATGTCGCCCAGGCTGGTCTTGAACTCAGCTCAAGCAATCTGCTGGTCTCAGCCTCCCAAAGTGCTGTGATTATAGGTATGAGCCACTGTGCCTGGCCTATAAATTTCTTAAGAAACTTAAGAGCCTAAGCAAGATTGCATTGTGCTCTGGCTTCAGTGACCAGATCTTGAAGGCAGCTGACTTGCCTCCAGCCGCTATACCAAAGGTATTCCTTTTTTTCTTTTTGGAGACGGTTTTACTCTTGTTGGAGTGAAAGGGAGTGCCATCATACAATTTCGGCTCACTGCAACCTCTGCCTCCTGGGTTCAAGCAATTCTTCTGCCTCAGCCTCCCAAGTAGCTGGGATTATAGGCATGTGCCACCACGCCTGGCTAACTTTGTATTTTCAGTATGGTTGGGGTTTCTCCATGTTTGTCAGGGTGGTGTCGAACTCCTGACCTTAGCTGATCCACCCACCTCAGCCTCCCAAAGTGTTGGGATTACAGGCATGAGCCACTGCACCCGTTCTACACCAAAGGCATTCTATAGCTCTCTTTGCCTTGCTTTTGGGATTCTCTGAATCCTGCCTCCTTTTTTCTACTCATTCATTTTGATGTCCCCAGAGTTAGTCTTAATAAGTAGGGAACAGCCGGGCGCGGTGGCTCACGCCTGTAATCCCAACACTTTGGGAGGCTGAGGCGGGTGGATCACGAGGTCAAGAGATCGAGACCATCCTGGTCAACATGGTGAAACCCCGTTTCTACTAAAAATACAAAAATTAGCTGGGCATGGTGGCACGTGCCTGTAGTCCCAGCTGCTCGGGAGGCTGAGGCAGGAGAATTGCTTGAACCCAGGAGGCGGAGGTTGCGGTGAGCCGAGGTCGTGCCATTGCACTCCAGCCTGGGTAACGAGCGAAACTCCGTCTCAAAAAAAAAAAAAAAGTAGGGAACATAGCATTTAAATGCTAAATTGGCATAGAATGATTTCATCTACTGGCACAGGTGAACTTTTTATAAATAAGGAAAGTCCTGTAAAACATTGTAAGATTTCCAAGGAAAAGATGTTATGTAAGGATGAAGAGGTTACCAACTCTTTGAAAGTTGTATTAATGTCTCTAGGATTTTTTCTTGAAGTGGTTTATTCTTTGATGAAACAAGTTGAGTAAATATAATTCTGGAATAGATTAAAACCCTTCCGATTAAGAGATAATAGCTAACTTTCCAATGTTTAGGATGGTACCCGGCATATACTAAATGCTTATAATGCATCATCTCTTTGAATCTTCTTAACAACCTTTAGAGATACCATTATCCAACTTTACAGATGAGGAAATAAGTGATTGTATGTAACCCCTGGGTTACCCAGTTTACCAGTGGCAGAATTGAAACTAGAGAATTTGAGTCCAGAAAATGCTCTTAATCCCCACGATAAGGGCAAGAGAATCTTCGTTATGTGATGGTGTGCCTTGTTTAACATTTATAAGACGGTGTAGCAAATAGTGGTTAGGGTTCTAGCTCTGCCACTTGCTAGCTCTGATATTGGTCAATTAGGCTGAAGAATCTGACTCAGAAAGTAACTACTCAAATTATAGATTATATCACTTATGGCATGCCAGAATTAAAGCAGGCAGTAAATAAAGTGGAAAAGCCTTCTGTCACTTTAAAAGCGGCAGGCTTACTTCAGACGGATAAATTCCTACCACAGCACACAGATAACATCTAGAGAGAAAATAAGACTTACGGCCCTAGAAGAAATCAAAGAACAAGGATTGCTGCATTGTACCTTTTAATTGCATGGGTAGTTTTAAATAAATGGAGAAAGCACCTTTCAGAATCTATACTAGCAGGAAAAAATTCCATTAAGCATTTACGTGGTAAATTTCTATAATTTCACAAAAGATTTTTGGTCTTACTTGAAGTATACATGAGGGAAAGAGCCCCCTCAGGCAGGTGTTCTCTTTGCTTACAGAAGCAAACTAAAAGACCTAAAACTGGAGACAAGCCTGGATGCCAAAAAGGGGGAAGAGACAGGGTAAAGAACCATTAATAAATTCCATGTCTACTTCAAGACATACATAATAAGTTTTTTTTTTTTTTTTGAGACGGAGTTTCGCTCTTGTTACCCAGGCTGGAGTGCAATGGCACGATCTCGGCTCACCGCATCCTCCGCCTCCTGGGTTCAAGCAATTCTCCTGCCTCAGCCTCCCGAGTAGCTGGGATCACAGGCACGTGCCACCATGCCCAGCTAATTTTTTATGTATTTTTAGTAGAGACGGGGTTTCACCATGTTGACCAGGATGGTCTCGATCTCTTGACCTCGTGATCCACCCGCCTCGGCCTCCCAAAGTACTGGGATTACAGGCGTGAGCCACCGCGCCCGGCCACATAATAAGTATTTTATACATAATATGTATTTTAGGGTAAACTACCACCCTTAAGATAAAAGTACAGCCAGGCGTGGTGGCTCACGCCTGTAATCCAAGCACTTTGGAGGCCAAGGCGGGTGGATCACCGGAGGTCGGGAGTTCAAGACCAGCGTGACCAACATGGTGAAACCCCATCTTAAAAAAAAAAAAAAGATAAAAGTACAATCTTAAAAAAGCTGTAGTTCTCAATTACAGTAATATTTGTCAATTACAGTTACGTATCTCAATACCTTGGACTACTGGATGACAAAAGACAACAGCTGGGGGTCATCTATGAGATTTGAACAAATACTTTTTAGAGGAATTCTCTAGGACTGTATACTCTATTTTGGCTTTCTGAATGAAGTACAACAGGCTTCTCTGCTATCCTCCGGGCAGTGTAATAGTCAAGGAAAAGGGCAATAGTATTGGATAATTCCTTAGACACTAATCAGCTGGGGAAAGAGTTCATTGGCAAAAGCGTCCTCCCAAGAATGGTTTACAAGCGGAGAGGACATGTCACTGAAGGGAGAAAGGGAGCCCCCATATCCACAGTCACTGTAAGCATCCAGTAGGCAGGAAGATGGCTTCGGGCAGTGGCTGGACGAAAGCAGATTTGAGATACCCAGCTCTGGTACAAGGTCATTTTCTATAGGTTCTTCCTTCACTGAGATAATGAATTCAGGGTGATCTTTCTCTGAGGGGCTGAGAGGTGCTTCCTCAATTTTCACTACCACATTAGCTTGGCTCTCCATCCCAGAGGGTATCTCTAAGACTAGGGGCTTGGTATATATGTGGTCAAAACGAATTAGTTCATTAATGGCTTCCAGCTTGGCTGATGACGTCCCCACTGACAGAGAAAGGGAGGCTGGTAAGGAACTGGGTCCTTCTGGGTAGACCTCTGGGAGCTCCTCCAGGCTGGCAGGCTCTGGGGAAGGGCATTTGAAGAACATGACTGGGTCCAAGTTGTCCAGAATGCCCAACAGGATATCAGACTGCAAGAGGCAAAAATTAAATAAAGTACAACTATCAGAATACAATGGAGATCTAACTGGAACACTTCATACTCGGTTCCATAATGTAAATTAGTCATTACGTTGTAAGATGATCTCAGGACCCACCAGACCCATTTATCTACACTTCCCTCCATGTCCTATGTTACCTGGAACTAGGAAGGTAGTTGATGTTCACCTCTAACCCCACCAAAACTGAACTTCTACTCTCATCTGTCTAGTTAGGGATGTCAAGCATCAAACAGATGGAATTAACGGGTTATATAGCTCTTTAATAAGTCAGAACGATCCCTACCTCTGAATCTGAAGAGTCAATACCGCCAGAATCCATGGGGAGATGTTCTGGAGGGGTGACAACTGGGCCTGCACCTGCTGCAGAGGTGCACGTAGTCTGAGTGCTGCGGACTCAGCAGACCCGGTCACTGGCCTCACTCCATTCCCCTGGGAGGAAAGACCAAAGTGAATAAACAGCTTCACGTTCCCAAGGAAATGCTTGCCCAGACAGCTGTGATTCTCACTTTCAAGAAAACTAGGAAACTGTCGTTTAGAGCTGAAATCTTTCCCTAACCATTGTTATTTCCAATTTAAGTCCTCAAGAGATAAGAAAAGGGAGGTAAGACTACCTTATACATTTCCTGCACAATGAAACATTTTTCTTCCTCTAGGCAAAGATTCAAGCAGAATTGACAAAAAATATGTTATATCTTGCTATCCTCAATAATAATGTTCTTAGATAATAAAGTTCTACAGCAATTTAAGCCTAGAATCTTTTTGAAAAGTAATTCTTGAAATTCTTCCTGAACATTACCTTCAGAGAGTAAAAATGCCCTATCGTCAATCTCAGACCACTTGATTGTTGTCACTTAATTTGCCATATTCTATAGACTAAAACTCACATACCACCCTTCTCTTATCACAGAGGTGTCACTATCACAAAGAATCCTTTCCCTACTCATTCACATTCATAAAAGGACTACTTTAATTTTAGTAGCACTCCAAGTCTGATTTGAGTGGCTCTCTTACTTTGGTGCTCCTTAATGATTGCATGGTAATCTTTTTGGCTACTGCATTTGTTAGTACTTGTTCTTACAGAGCCATGTAACTTGTTGATCACTACACACTTAAAAAATGAGTGTCAGGTGCCTTTAGGAGAAGAACATCCTGCCTGCATGAAAATGTCTTAAAACAAGGAAAATATCAAGAATGCTCTTGATCAGAAGTTCAGACTGTAAACATAATCATTGGGTCATGTCACTTGGAACCAGTTCTCACATGAGGCACCAAATAAAGGAGATGATTTACCTTGGCTTCCGCCTCCTCTTCAGCAAGCAGGGCATCCATCCCCAAACGCTGTCTTAACTCCTGATTCTCAACTACAAGGCCATGAGTTTTTTCTCGTAAAAGCTGATTTTCTAGCAAAAGTTTTTGGTTCTGGAAGAAAGTTCATAAGAGGCTATTGAAATATCTAATTATTTCAGTTAAGAATCTACCTGATTCTTGGTTTCCTTTCCTCTTGAACTTTTGGAAAACTTTATGCTTGTGTTGTTCATAGTAGGTTTTAGAAAGCTAGGCCATAATTATGAGAAACAATCTACTTGGGCGAGGTGGCTCACGCCTGTAATCCCAGCACTTTGGGAGGCTGAGGTGGGTGGATCATGGAGTCAGGAGACTGAGACCATCCTGGCCAACATGGTGAGAACCCGTCTCTACTAAAAATGCAAAAAAATTAGCCGGGCATGGTGGCACATGCCTGTGGTCTCAGCTGCTGCGGGAGAATCAACTGAACCTGGGAGGCGGAGGTTGCAGTGAGCTGAGATGGAGCCACGGGTGACAGAGAGAGGGAGACTCAGTCTCAAAAAAAAGAAAGAAAAACAATCTACTTAATAAGTGCCACTTCATGTGGTCAAGAATAACACACTGCTTCCAACTACTAATACTCAATTCAGCAAAGGGTGACTTGTAGTTTTAATGTAGATATAATTTTTTTAAACTACCTTGGTGGGGCGCAGTGGCTCACGCTTGTAATCCCAACACTTTGGGAGACCAAGGTGGATGGATCACTTGAGGTCAGGAGTTTAAGACCAGCCTGGCCAACATAGCAAAACCCTGTCTCTACTAAAAAATGCAAAAATTAGCCAGCTGGGCATGGTGGTGGGGCACCTGTAATCCCAGCTAATCAGGAGGCTGAAGCAGGGAGAATTGCTTGAACCTGAGGCAGAGGTTACAGTGAGCCAAGATTGCACCACTGCACTCCAGCCTGGGCAACAGAGCAAGGCTCTGTCTAAAAAGTAATAATAAAAAAATAGGAATAAATAACTATCTTGAACCGGCAGGTATTAACAGTGATAGTGGTGACTGTGAATCCAAAATAAGTTAAAAAAAAAAAAAAACCTGCCCCTGAAAGACTTATGATTCTTAGAAGAACCAACTAATGATTAAAACTTTAAAAAGAACAATATATGCAAATTGACCAAGGGGTTAAAAAATATGTAAATAATCTCTATGTATTCAAGATGTGTAATTGTGAATTTCTGACCATGCCAGGAAGAATGCAAAGTCTAAGCAATTATTTCCTATTAGCCCTTGCTAATTTCTTACTACAAACTCACTAAACATTGTTGAATCCATCAACTCTGAGATACATCTAACACCAAAGGCCACAGTCAATCACTTCTGCCCTCAACAAGCTTCACCACTTCACCAACTACCTATCTATCCTAACTTAGATTAGTTTAACTTTTTCTTTCTTTTTTTTTTTTTGAGACAGAGTTTCACTCTGTTGCCCAGGCTGGAGTGCAGTGGCACAATCTCAGTTCACTGCAACCTCCGCCTCCTGGGTTCAAGTAATTCTCATGCCTCAGCCTCCTGAGCAGCTGGGATTACAAGTGCCTGCTATGACATCCAGCTAATTTTTGTATTTTTAGTACAGATGGGGTTTCACCATGTTGGTCAAGTTGGTCTTGAACTCCTGATCTCAAGTAATCTACCCACCTTGTCCTCCCAAAGTGCTGGGATTACAGGTGTGAGCCACCACTGTGCCCGGCCAACATTTTTTTCTTGAGACAGTCTCACTCTGTTGCCCAGGATAGAGTGCAGTGGTGCGATTTCAGCTCACTGCAACCTCCCTCTCCCAGGTTCAAACAATTCTCCCACCTCAACCTCCCTAGTAGCTGGGACTATAGGCATGCACCACCATGCCTGGCTAATTTTTTTGGTATATTTTTGGGTAGAGACAGGGTTTTACCACTTTGGCCAGGCTGGTCTCAAACTGCTGGCCTCAACTGATCTGCCCATCTTGGCCTCCCAAAGTGCTGGGATTACAGGCCTGAGCCACCACGCCTGATCTAGTTTAGCTTTTCTTTTTCTTTCTTTCTTTCTTTTTTTTTTTTTTTTTTTGAGACAGAGTTTCGCTCTTGTTACCCAGGCTGGAGTGCAATGGCACAATCTCGGCTCACCGCAACCTCCGCCTCCTGGGTTCAAGCAATTCTCCTGCCTCAGCCTCCTGAGTAGCTGGGACTACAGGCACGTGCCACCATGCCCAGCTAATAGTTTAGCTTTTAATCAATATTCAATTGTATTCTAACAGGGGCTGAAACAACTTGGGATGAGAAGCAAATATCAGAACATTCACCAAGGAAGGGTATACAATGGATAAAAGAGTTTGACTTTAAGTAGTTTTACCTCTTCTTCTAAATCTACCACTTGCTGTTCCAGCTCACTCATTCGAGCTTTCTTTCGATCTCTGGCAGTCTGAGCTGCTACTCTGTTTTTCAGTTTCCTGAAAAGGGAAGGAACATTTTACATTGAGTCATTTCAAACCTTATTTATGCCTTTATTTGAAAACTTGACCAGCTGGTGCTTTCATTTTTATTTACAGTATTAGACTAATGATAAAACACAGTCTTCTGTCAATCTAGCTCGAAGACCTGCTTTATTCTCTCCCATACTGCATCATCCGCCCACCTCAGACTCCTCCCCGTCACAGCACTAGGGCTGGACACACACACTATTCATCTTGCGTCATAAAGAACTTTCCTCTTTCCCCATCTATTCCCCCGCTGCTTCCTGTCTCCAACTCTCAACAGGATCCAACCTGACCTCATTAATTTAGTGAAGGCTGCAATCTTAGCTATGACATCAACCCTCCGTCCCCAAGCCCAATTTAGAAAAGGGAGAGGCTGATGCTACTCCCTGATCTCTAGTTTTGGGATCCTAGGCAGTGCCCTGATGATGGGCCAGTGTCTGTTGGAGGAGACTTCACTTTTTTCAATTTTTATTTTTTTAAAAATTAATTGAACTCAGAGGAAACACTTCATAAATCACAAAAGGCACAATGATCACAGAAGAGTGAACATTTACGGACGACTAAATGCTATGTACATTATATGCAAGTCTCAATCTCCCCAAAGACCCCATGAAATAGGTTCCATTGTAAGAATGCAGACACTGAGTTAGACCAGTGAGCCTCCCAGAGCTCCCAGCCCTTCCAACAGCTGTTATTTCAGCTCCGCGCCTCTTCACAAATAGTAGTAAAACAAAACAGATTATTCTACTTCATGTCACAGCCCGAGTTCAGAGAGGCTGAGCCACGGGTCTGCGGCCACACAGCAAGAGGGCCTGGAAGACAGATGTCCGTATCCCCAGCTCAAGTCATCTCTAACGAGACAGTTAAAAACTGCAGAAGAGGTCCTGGGCCGCCCTGCGTTCCAGGCGTGGCGGATCCGGTCACTTCGGGGTTCCTGACGCGCCCCGCGACACGCTGGCACCGACCCGCCAGGCCAAAGGCGTCGGAGCCCTGAGGGGCGGCCAGTGCTGGGTCCCCGCTCCCAGCCCCAGCCCGAGCCCCAGCCCCAGCCCCGACCTCTGCCGCTAGTCCCGGCCTCAGACTTGGCCCCAGATCCCGGCCCCTCGCCCACCTCCTCAGCGCCTTCTCCTCGGGGCTCAGGTGCGTGAGGCGCTGTCGCTTCCGCGCCTGGGGCGGTCCCCCGCTCGCTCCCTCCGGGCTGGCCCCTCTCTGGGCCGGCACCATGAGCGGCAGGGCCTGGCCGGCTGGGGCTCCGACGGCGGAGGCGGGCTGCCCCGACAGAAGCAGTACTTTAGGGGCCCCGTCGGCCGGGCTCGGCGAGGCTGCTACCACCACCATAGCTCGAAACTACGCACCGCGCGCCGCGCCGCCGCCCGGGGGCCAGCTCCGCAGCGCTCGGCCTTTCTACGGTCGTGGCCTTGCGCGATTGGCCAGCGTCGCGTGACGCACGGCAGCGCTCGGCGTCCATTGGTCTGATCTTGCCCGGCAGGGGCGTGTCGGGGGCGTGACTAGGGAGTCCGGCGTGGCAGCTGCAGTCCCGGTGCAAAGGTATTTGGGGTCCTTTGCCTCTGGGGTGACCGGCGGGAGCGTTGCGGAGAGTGTCTTCCACAAACGGATTTTCCCCGCCTAAGCGGACTTATTTCCATTCGGAGTGACAGAATTTAATTCCAAATCGAGAGATTTCCAGACTGACGAATTTTTACCGGGACTGACAGAATTACCTCAGCCGGACATCTTATCTCGTGCTCCACTTCGGGCTCCGTGTGGAGCCGAAAGTCGAGGTAGAGCGCAGTCCCGCTTTTGGGTTTGAAAAAAGCCTGGACGGAGGTTTCAGTGAGCCGAGATCGCGCCACTGCACTCCAGCCTGGGAGACAGAGCGAGACTCCGTCTCAAAAAAAGAAAAAGAGTCCGGGCGTGGCTACCTGGGTTCTGATGTGCCTTCAGATGTGGGGAAACTCATTCCTGGCCTCTGAAATGTTTGGGAGAAGTCTTTGGAGGTGTCTTCTAGTTGAAACCTACAGCTTCATATTAAAAGACCTTGGAAAGCTGTAAGAGGCTCCTAGAAAAGTCAGGTCATGTCATGCCATCTTTTACCTTTATTTTTTGATGTTTTTTTTTTTTTTTTTTTGAGACTGGGTTTCGCTTCGTTGCCTAGGCTGGAACTCCTGGGCTCAAGCGATCCTCCTGCCTTGGCCTCCCAAAGTCCTGGGATTGCAGGTATGAGCCACAGCGCCCAGCCTCTTTTATTTATTAAGTGAACATTTATTAACGCCAAGAGAATGTCTTGCACTGTGTAAGAAAGAAAGTGCTGGAGGACCCTGTTAGTCCAGCAGGGTGTAGTGAGTAACTGAGTAGAGAAAGCATAAAGTGTGGGATTAGGAAAAAAGGTTGATGGATTGCACTTTAGTCTTAGTTAATAGGATTTTGAAATTCACTTCCCCAGCTTGTTTTCAATACTTTTATATTTTTGAGAAACACTTTAAGTCATACTAAAAACAATAATTTGACCCACTGCGGATTGCTGTCCATGAAGTCTTGAACATGTGAGTCCAAACCCTTGGGCTGTTTCATATCCTCTCAGTAAGATAAGCCTGATAATTCTTGCATCAGGTGCCATCAGTGTTTTTTTTTTTGTTTTTTTTTTTTATTTTTATTTTTTGAGACGGAGTTTCGCTCTTGTTACCCAGGCTGGAGTGCAATGGCGCGATCTCGGCTCACCGCAACCTCCGCCTCCTGGGTTCAAGCAATTCTCCTGCCTCAGCCTCCCGAGTAGCTGGGACTACAGGCACGTGCCACCATGCCCGGCTAATTTTTGTATTTTTAGTAGAGACGGGGTTTCACCATGTTGACCA
>PVKV010009301.1:0-67836 GCA_004027835.1 Alouatta palliata | reverse complement strand
TGCCTTGGCCTCCCAAAGTGCTGGGATTACAGGCTTGAGCCACCGCGCCCGGCGCCATCAGTGTTTTAAAACATTTACTAGACACCTGTGATGAGAGCTACAAAATATGTAAAATACAAAGTTCTCTGTCTTTGAGCCCAAAGTGTGGTGGCTCATGCGTGTAATCCCAGCACTTTGGGAGGCTGAGGTGGGCAGATCACCTAAGGTCAGGATTTATAGACCAGCCTGGCCAACGTGGTGAAATCCCGTCTCTACTAAAAGTACAAAAATTAGCTGGGCATAGTGGTGCACGTCTGTAATCCCAGCTACTGGAGAGGCTGAGGCATGAGAATTGCTTGAACCTGGAAGGCGAAGCTTGCAGTAAGCCAAGATTGAGCTGCTGCACTCTATCCTGGGCGACAGTGAGAGATGCCATCTCAAAAAAAAAAAAAATTAGCCAGCCTTGGTAGCATGCACCTGTAGGCTCAGCTACTAGAGAGGCTGAGGTGGGAGGATCATTTGAGCCCAGGAGATTGGGGCTGCAGTGAGCCGAGATGGTGCCACTGCATTCGAGCCTGGTGACAGAGTGAGATCCTGTCTCAAAAGAAAAAATAAAATAAAATAAATGTATAAAACAAAGACTGAAATGATGAAAATGATTGATCCACAAATCACAGTGGGAGACAAATACAACTCTCAGAATCAACAGAGGGAGCAGACAGAAAAGACTTGAACAGCACAACTTTCCTTCTAACCAAGGACCTATGTTTTTTCAACCAAGAAACATTCCCACTTTTTTTTTTTTTTTTTTTTTTGAGAGGAAGTCTCTCTTTGTTGCCCAAGCTGGCCTGCAGTGGCACGATCTCAGCTCACTGCAACCTCTGACTCTTGGGATCAAGTGATTCTCCTGCCTCAGCCTCCCAAATAGCTGGGATTACAGGCACACGCCACCATGCCTAGTTAATTTTTGTATTTTTAGTATAGACAGGGTTTGACCATGTTGGCCAGCCTGGTCTGGAACTCCTAACCTCAGGTGATCCACCCAAGTTGGCCTCCCAAAGTGTTGGGATTATAGGCATGAGCCACTGGACCTGGCGAAATCTTGGTATTTTCATTTACCTTGGATAAATACCTAGAAGTGGAATTGCAATATCATATGGTAAATATTGTGTTTAAAGTTTTCAGAAACTTAGCAGGTTTCCAAAGTGGCTATAGGTAATACCATTTTACATTTCCACCAGTGATGTACTGCTTTTTTATGTTGCTATTGTAGATTGTTATTTAACTCTTTCTTGGTTGTCCAGCTTTTCATTGTTTATGTTGTATGTTTTCCCAGCTGGATTTCAACAAGCTCATTCAGATGCAGAAGTGCAGAAGCTATGGTTAATCATGGTTACTTTTTTTGTGTGTTCTGTGTTTACGATAGTGCTGAGTACCTACTAGGCATTCAATAAATGTTTCTGAATGACTATTGAATGGTTAGATTATCTGCAATTTTTTTTTTTGAGATGGAGTCTTGCTATGTTGTCAGGCTGCAGTGGCATGATCATAGCTCACTGCAGCCATCAACTCCTGGGCTCAATCTCAAGCAGTCCTGCCTCAGCCTCCCAGGTAGCTAGGACTGCAGGCACAAGCCACCACACCTAGCTTCCTGAACAATTTTGAAATTTATTTAGTCAATAAACAGGGAGATGCAGAAATGAGTCAAAGAGCCTTCAAGAAGCATACAGTATGGTGCAGAGATACAGACAGGTAATAGTGCTGCAGCTGTTATGCTGGAAGTTTGGGGCAGACATGTGGGAACAAAGCAGGTATAGATTGATGTTTGACCTGACTTTAGAGCAGTGATCTCAACAGGGGAGATCTTGGCCCCCAGGGGACATTCTGCCGTGTCTAAAGACAATTTTGGTTGTCACAACTTGGAAGAGGAGAGAGGTGCCACTGGCATCTGGTGGGCAGTGGCACCTCTCTCCTCTTCCAAGTTGTGACAGCCCCATCTCAGAATAAAATAAAAATGGCTTGGGAGAAGAATAGGAAAATAATTCAGGAATTCTGGGTCCCTGATGCCATGATTTCAACACTCATTGTTAAGGACTCATGTGTCTTGTGCCTTTGCTTGACATTGTGTTTTATAGATGCCAATGCTAGAGTCAAGAGGCAGATTCTGGCAAGGAAGTTATGTTGCTTATTGTTTTTAACATACCAATTAAAATGGAAAAGGAGGCCAGGCGCGGGTGGCTCACGCCTGTAATCCCAGCACTTTGGGAATCTGAGGTGAGTGGATTCCAGGAGTTCTGAACCAGCCTGGGCAATAAAGTGGGACACTGTCTCTACAAAAAATACAAAAATTAGCCAGGAGTCAGTGTGTGCCTGTAGTCACAGCTACTTGGAAGGCTGAGGTGGGAGGATCACTTGAGCCCAGGTGGTCAAGGCTGCAATGAGGCATGGTAGTGTAGTGCCACTGCACTCCAGCCCGGGTGACAGAGAAGAAAAAAAGGAAAAGAAATGCAAAGAGTTTAGGAAAACCTTTTATATTCTCACAAAGAAAAATGAAACACTCTTAAATGATTTGGGAGAGAATGAAGAGGAAATTTCTATACAATATTTTTTTTCCTGATGGAATCAAAGTTGACTCAATCTTGCAGAAAATGCAGTGTACACTTGTATACTCTTCTCAGTTCTAATTTCCTCTAATGTTATCATCTTATTGTGTTACATTTGTCATAACTAAGAAAACATCTTAAAAAAAAAAAGAGCCGGGTGCGGTGGCTCACGCCTGTAATCCCAGCACTTTGGGAGGCTGAGGCGGGTGGATCACGAGGTCAAGAGATCGAGACCATCCTGGTCAACATGGTGAAACCCTGTCTCTACTAAAAATACAAAAATTAGCTGGGCATGGTGGCACGTGCCTGTAATCCCAGCTACTCGGGAGGCTGAGGCAGGAGAATTGCTTGAACCCAGGAGGCGGAGGTTGCGGTGAGCCGAGGTCGTGCCATTGCACTCCAGCCTGGGTAACAAGAGTGAAACTCCGTCTCAAAAAAAAAGAAAGAAAATCATTTGAATGCATAGGACTTCATTATTCTCCAGAAATAGATGAAGTTGGTTTGCTAAGACTATTGATCCCTTATTTCCAATTCTATTAGTATGATTCTAAAGAAAGACATTTACAAACGGTTCAAATAACGTTGAGCGCTGAGTGTGTGGGCAGGAAATCCTCTTGGTCATGTGGACAGGTATTTCCTTCGGTCCTTTCGCTGCCCACCCCTTTCTGGAAAAAAAGTTGCAAAACTTCCTGAAGTTCACTTGTGTGCATTTGGGTTCTAAGAAATTCAGTACTTCTTTGGCACGTACAAAATGCTGCAGTTCATTTGCTCAGTCAATTAAAATGACACTAAAAGGGCATGACAACAAAAGGAAAAGATTCAAAAAATGTGAAGATACCGCACAGCTCTTTTTCACTTGGCACAGACCTGGCTCAGCGTTTGGTTTTGCTTTTTTTTTTTAAAGAAAGCACAAACTCTCCATTGTTGGTAACTATTCTTATGCTGAGGTTCAAAGGTGGCAAGAGAAGCAAGTTTTATCTTATCTGAAAGAAGCTTAGCCGGATGCTGTGGGTCACACCTGTAATCCCAGCACTTCGGGAAATTGAGGTGGGAGGATCCCTTGAACCTAGGAACTCGAGACCAGCCTGGGCAACATGGTGAGACCCCATTTCTACAAAAAATTAGCCAGGCATGGTGGCATGCACCTGTAGTCCCAGCTCCTCATGAAGCTGAGATAGGAGAATCACCTGAGCCCAGGAAGTTGAGGCTGCAGTGAGCCGTGATCATGCCACTGCATTCCAACCTGGGTGACAGAGTGAGACCCTATCTCAAAAGAAAGAAGTTTAAGTGCCATAAGCCCCCTTCATTACTCCTATAAGAAAGAAAACCAGTTCATTAGTACTGAAATATTTAAACTTTTTATTTTGGCATAATTTAAATGTACAGAAAAGTTTTTTTCTTTTCTTTTCTTTTTTTTTTTTTTGAGACAGAGTCTCACTCTGTCGCCCAGGCTATAATGCAGTGGCATGATCTCAGCTCACTGCAACCTCTGCCTCCTGGGTTCAAGGGATTCTCCTGCCTCAGCCTCCCAAACACCTGGCTAATTTTTTGTATATTTAGTAGAGATGGGGTTTTACCATCTTGGCCAGGCTGGTCTCAAACTCCTGACCTCAGGCGATCCACCCGCCTCAGCCTCCCAAAGTACTGGGATTATAGGCGTGAGCCACTGCGCCCAACCAAATGTACAGAAGTTTCAAAGCTAGCACAGATAATTCTCATGCACCCCCTCACCCAGTTCCTGTTTCCCCTAACGTTATCAGCTTACACCACTATGGCACATTTGTCAAAACTGAGAAACCAACAATGACACATTGCTAGGAACTAAACTCTAGTCTTTATTTAGATTTCACCAGTTTTTCCTTTAATTACCTTTTCCTGTTCCAGGATCCCACATTGGTGTTAATTACTTGGCTTCTGGATACACCTACTTTTGCAGATGTTTCATGATTAATTTCAGCAAACCATATTTATCTGAAGAGCTTAATTTACTCAAGTTCAATCTTCCCACACACACACCCTGGGGCTTTGACTCCAAAATGGCAACAACTGATCCATCCCTCCCCCTTTAGTGAGGTGGCTTAGCCTTTGGGCGACGCTGAGAATTTGTGCATGACCTGGTTTGTAGGAGAGTGGATTTCCTGAGAATGGTCTAGGGACTCTCAGCATTTTAAAAAATATCCGTTTTTATTGTTTTGTTTTGTTTTGTTTTGAGACAGAGTCTCACTCTTTCGTCCAGGCTGGGGTGCAGTAGTGCGATCTAGCTCACCACAACCTCTGCCTCCTGGGTTCAAGTGATTCTCCTGCCTCAGCCTCCTGAGTAGCTGGGGCTACAGGCACCTACCACCACACCTGGCTATTTTCTTTCTTTTTTTTTTTTTTTGTATTTTTAGTAGAGACGGAGTTTTGCTATTTTGGCCAGGCTGGTCTTGAACTCCTCACCTTAAGTGATCCGCCCACCTTGGCCTCCCTAGTGCTGGGATTACAGACATGAGCCACTGCGCCCAGCCACAGTATCCTCTTATTTATAGTTGACTTTGCACACCTGTTATTCATGTGGGATAAGATAGCAAGCTGTACTTTTTCTGTTCTTTCTTTTTTTTTTTTCCCCATGGAAACAGCCAGGATTTATGTGGTTCCAAGAGCCAGCTGGGTAAAATACAGACCCAACTCTGTTTTATTTTTAATTTTGTAGAAAAGGAGTCTTGTTATGTTGCCCAGCCTGGTCTTAAAATGTGACTCTGTCATTTTTATAAAACACAATCATTTTCCATCTGAAAACAAGTTGTATTTTCCAGCATAAAATTCCAGAATTATAGACTACAGTATAGTCCTTAGGACCCATAAAGTGTTTACAAAAAATACTTGCCAACGTCTGTACTTTCAGTGATCTGTAACCTCTTGGAGTAGTGGAGAGGTTAAGCAACTTGCCCTAGGTTACCTAGCTAGGATGTGGTGGAGCTGAAGACCTACCTATGTCTATCTATTTCTTTTTTTTTTTTTTGAGACGGAGTTTCGCTCTTGTTACCCAGGCTGGAGTGCAATGCCGCGTTCTCGGCTCACCGCAATCTCCACCTCCTGGGTTCAAGCAATTCTCCTGCCTCAGCCTCCCAAGTAGCTGGGACTACAGGCACGTGCCACCATGCCCAGCTAATTTTTGTATTTTTAGTAGAGACGGGGTTTCATCATGTTGACCAGGATGGTCTCGATCTCTTGACCTCGTGATCCACCCGCCTCGGCCTCCCAAAGTGCTGGGATTACAGACGTGAGCCACCGTGCCCGGCCTGTCCATCTATTTCATAAGCCAATGCTTCTAGCCCCCACGTTACAGTGACTCTTCTTACAAAGTCTGGGAATGGAAGATGAATGAATGGAAGATGAATGGTTTCTATCCCAGTGTTCTCTGAAGCAACATAATTCTACTTCCTTATTTGTTCTTGGAGGTTTTTCTCTTCTCATATCCCCTTCATTCACCAAAACAGAGTTGGGTTTATATTTTACCCAGCTGGCTCTTGGAACTGCATAAATCCTGGCTGTTTTCATTTTTTTTAAATTATGAGATTAACTACCAAACTTAAGCTGTAAGTTGTGGGTCAGCTCTTGACTCTGCTAGAAAACCTTGCATAAAGCATTAACTTCTTTGAGAGCTTCCTTCTCTTTTCCTTCATTGCTGTTGTTTGTTTCTACTGGAAAATGTGGAAATGTGCATGAAAGCGACCTAGTAGAGTGCCTGGCACACAGAAAGGAGCTTGTTGAATTTATAGTTCCGGGATCCAGAACAAAGACGGCCCATCTTAGCCTGAGCCACTCTCTTTGCTTTAGGAAATACTGCCTAGATATCTAAGGGAGAGTGATAGCAACTGGAACCAACTGTTTTTAAGGTCTGCCTGCCCACCAGTGGCCCCCTCAGCACCTAGGAACAGTGTGTGGAGGTGCCTGGAACAGACACTGACTCAAGGGAGGTCTATACAGAGACAGTGCGGATGAAGAAATGAATGCAGATTCCACAACAATCCAGAGATATGTGCAAGATGGGGGACAAGGGTTCTTTTGAATCATGTTCTAGGTGACCAGGTGCCTTTACAACTCTAAGTATCTGTGAATATGTTTTATTCTTACCTTATGGGATAAAGCAGTAAAGAAGAAAGCTGCCCTGGATACAGCTTTGGGTGGGAATAAGCATTTATCAAATTCAAGTGTTTCAGTAATATCTTGAAAAATCAGCTGGGTGCGATGGTTCCCCCCTGTAATCCCAGCACTTTGGGAGGCTGAGGCAGGTGGATCACAAGGTCAGGAGTTTGAGACCAGCCTGGCCAATTTGGTGAAACCCCATCTCTACTAAAAATACAAAAATTGGCCCGGTGTGGTGGCATGGGCCTGTAGTCCCAGGTGCTCACGAGGCTGAGGCAGGAGAATTGCTTGAACCTGGGAGGCTGAGGTTGCAGTGAGCCGAGATTGCACCATTGCGCTCCAGCCTAGGCAACAGAGGAAGACTCTCTCTCAAAAAAAAAAAAAAAAAGATCTTAGCGCGGTTGTAGTGTTCGCCTGCTCCCCGAGCTTCGCAATGCCGCCAAAGGACGACAAGAAGAAGAAAGACGCCGGAAAGTCAGCCAAGAAAGACAAAGACCCAGTGAACAAATCTGGGGGCAAGGCCAAAAAGAAGAAGTGGTCCAAAGGCAAAGTTTGGGACAAGCTCAATAACTTAGTCTTGTTTGACAAAGCTACCTATGACAAACTCTGTAAGGAAGTTCCCAACTATAAACTTATAACTCCAGCTGTGGTCTCTGAGAGACTGAAGATTCAAGGCTCCCTTGCCAGGGCAGCCCTTCAGGAGCTCCTTAGCAAAGGACTTATCAAACTGGTTTCAAAGCACAGAGCTCAGGTAATTTACACCAGAAATACAAAGGGTGGAGATGCTCCAGCTACTAGTGAAGATGCATGAATAGGTCCAACCAACTGTACATTTGGAAAAATAAAACTTTATTAAATCAAAAAAAAAAAAAAAAAAACAGCCAGTAATTCCAGCACATTGGGAGGCCAAGGCGGGTGGATCACCTGAGGTCAGGAGTTCAAGACCAGCCTGGCCAACGTGGTGAAACCTCGTCTCTGTTTAAAAAAAAAAAAAAAAGAGAGAGGAAAAGCAGATTTGTTCAGGATTGCTGGAAAGTACATTATTTGATTCTAAGTTTCACTTAAAAGTCTTGGGGAAGGCCAGGCACGGTGGCTCATGCCTGTAATCCCAGTATTTTGGGAGGCTAAGGCAGGTGGATCGCTTGAGCCCAAGCGTTCAAGACCAGCCTAGGCAATGTGGTAAAACCCCGTCTCTAAAAAAATACGAAAAACAGCTAGGCGTGGTGATAGCTACCTGGGAGGTTGGGGTGGGAGGAGGGAGGATGACTTGAGCCCAGGAGGTTGAGGCTGCGGTGAGCCGAGATTGCACCACTGCATTCCAGCCTGGGCAACAGAGCGAGACCCTGTCTTAAAAAAAAAAAAAAAAAAAAAAAAAAGTCTTGGGGGCCAGTGCGGTGGCTCACGCCTGTAATCCCAATACTTTGGGAGGCCAAGGCGGGTGGATCATGAGGTCAAGAAATCAAGACCATCTTGGCCAACATGGTGAAACCCCATCTCTACTAAAAATACAAAAATTAGCTGGGTGTGATAGCACATGCCTGTCTGTAGTCCCAGCTACTTGGCTGAGACAGGAGAACTGCTTGAACCAAGAAAGCAGAGGTTGCAGTGAGCTGAAATCGTGCCACTGCACTCCAGCTGGGCAACATAGTCAAAAAAAAAAGGAAAGAAAACTATATTTTCAGTGATTTTCCCCAAGACTTTTTTTTTTTGGTGGGGAGGGGCTACTGCACCTGGCCGGAAACACAGCTTTCTATTTTTTTTTTTTTTGAACTTATACATGTCAAGGAAGAAAACACAGCTTTCTAAAGGGACTTCTCTGGCCTGGTGCAGTGGCTCACGCCTGTAATCCCAACAATTTGGGAGGCTGATGCAGGTAGATCACCTGAGGCCAGGAGTTTGAAACCAGCCTGGCCAACATGGTGAAACCCCATCTCCACTAAAAATATAAAAAATTAGCTGGGCGTGGTGGCGCATGCCTGTAATCCCAGCTACTCTTGAGGCTGAGGCAGGAGAAACACTTGAACCCAGGAGGCGGAGGTTGTGGTGAGCTGAGATCGTGCCATTGCACTCCAGCCTGGGCAACGAGGGAGAAACTCTGTCTCAAAAAAATAAGTAAAAAATAAAGGGACTCCTCTAATCTTGACCAAGGTAGAAGGGAGTGTCCCACACTCTCTCAGGTACCAGCATGAGAGGGAGGAGAACAATTTGCTTTTGTGCAGACTTGAGGTTCTCCTGAAATTCACCACCCTTCACCTGTGTTCAGTCATTTGCATTCAATGCTTTTTTATTTGGTGTCCAGAAGCTAGGTATGATTAGCCATTACAACTGCAATAAACTGAGATTTCTAGCATCGTGATCATAACCACTGCCAGAAAAGCTTGGATTTGGAGTCATGGATTCATCCTGAACACTGTGCTGCCTTTATCTTGCTCTCAGGGGAGCAGAATCCAGAAGAGGAGAGAGACATGCAAATAGTTTCAGTGCATTGTAACTATAACCATCCCTAATCGTGGTACTGAGGAAAGAGAAAGATGCTTAACTCCCCAGGGCCACCAGGGAAGACTTTATAAAGGAGAGGATGTTCAAATGGGCTTTGAAGGATGAGTAGGAGTTTGCACAGAATTTAGCTTCTTTTCTTCTTGCCTCTTTTCTCTGCCAAAGAAGCCAGATGCCACCTGCAAGAAAGCAATAACAGTTCATCTGGTACTAAAAATGACTTGAAACTAAAGAAAAAAATATATTCAGCCTTAACACCTGCTACTGTCCCCAAGTCAGTATGAGAAGATCCTTCTAGATTTCTGTATATACTTATTTTAACTCTTATCCTTTGTCTCCTTCCTACATTCACTCCAGCCCCTTCAACACTTCCTTAATATAGATATGTATATATATATATATTTTTTTTTTTTTTTTTGAGATGGAGTCTCGCTCTGTCACCCAGGCTGGAGGGCAGTGGTATGGTCTCAGCTCACTGCAACCTCTGCCTCCCAGGATCAAGTGATTCTTGTGCCTCAGCCTCCCAAGTAGCTGGGATTACAGGTGCCTGCCACTATGCCCACCTAACTTTTGTACTTTTAGTAGAGATAGGGTTTCACCATGTTGGCTAGGCTGGTCTCGAACTCCTGACCTCAGGTGATCTGCCTGCCTTGGCCTCCTGAAGTGCTGGGATCACAGGCTTGAGCCACTGCACCTGACCTTAATCAACAACTTTGTTTTTTTTTTTTTTTTTTTGAGACGGAGTTTCGCTCTTGTTACCCAGGCTGGAGTGCAATGGCGCGATCTCGGCTCACCGCAACCTCCGCCTCCCGAATTCAAGCAATTCTCCTGCCTCAGCCTCCCGAGTAGCTGGGACTACAGGCGCACGCCACCACGCCCCTCTAATTTTTGTATTTTTAGTAGAGACGGGGTTTCACCACGTTGACCAGGATGGTCTCGATCTCTTGACCTCGTGATCCACCCGCCTCGGCCTCCCAAAGTGCTGGGATTACAGGCGTGAGCCACCGCGCCCGGCCAACAACTTTGTTTTTAAATGGGAGGCAAGATATGTGTATGTGTGTGTGTGGTTGTGTGTGTGTGTGTGTGTGTGTGTGTGTGTGTGAGAGAGAGAGAGAGAGAGAGAGAGAATATCCTTCCCCATCTCTGCATTTGGCCTTAAATTTTACACACTCACCACCACCACTTCCCTGGGAAAGCGCTTCAGGTCTCTGGGCTTGGGCAGTGTTACTGATCTTCCTTGGAGGCCCAGGAGAGATATCTCTGGGATGAGGAGCTGGGATGGAACCCAGGGCTCCTGAGATGGGAAAAGGCTATGCTCTGTGTACCCGTCCTGCCTCCTCACTTTGTATAATGAAGTAGACGACCTTTTGTATCTCCTCTTGTTTTCTTTCTGCACCCCACTTGGCTTGGCAGCCATAAATCCACACTGTTTCCTTCTTGGCATTTCTTTTTTTTTTTTTTTTTTTTTGAGACGGAGTTTCACTCTTGTTACCCAGGCTGGAGTGCAATGGCGTGATCTCGGCTCACCGCAACCTCTGCCTCCTGGGTTCAAGCAATTCTCCTGCCTCAGCCTCCTGAGAAGCTGGGATTACAGGCATGTGCCACCATGCCCAGCTAATTTTTGTATTTTTAGTAGAGACGGGGTTTCACCATGTTGACCAGGATGGTCTCGATCTCTTGACCTCGTGATCCACCCGCCTCGGCCTCCCAAAGTGCTGGGATTACAGGCGTGAGCCACCGCGCCCGGCCTGGCAATTCTTAAATGTGTTCTCCCTGAATTAAAAACTGAAAAGGCGGAGGCCCAGTAGACCTTGAAATGTTCAGCGTGCCTTCTGTCCTTGGCCACCGGCTTGACAGGTCCCACAGCTCTCCTGGGAGAGTGAGCAGCTGATGAAATCCCAGAGGCCCTGAAACCTCCCTTCCAGTAAGTGCCCATGTTTGCATATCCTGGTTCAAGAACAGGAACTGCTTGTTGGAAACTGATCAGGGAGCTAAAGTTACTGATTAAGTGGATTTGCTTCCAGCTACAGGCAGTGGCCTCCCTGAGAAAGAGGGAATCTGTAGGGCTGTTTTTACAGATTAAAATCTCTCTTGTTTGTCCACTTTCTACTTCTAGAAGTTCTTGGAACCTGTTTCCAGGAAAAAGCCAGGTAAAGTCAGAGTAGGGAAAAACAGTAAGCCTTGTTTTTGTCCTCTATACTTTAAAGTTCCCTTTATTTTCAAAGAGACATACATGAGCATGTCTAAAATAAGTCAACTTTAGGAAGGATAGCTAACGAGTGTTGGACATGTGCCAGGCACTGTGTGAGCACTTGGCATCTGTTCTCTCTTTGGTTCCTGCAAGTTAGGAATTGGCTCCCTTTCTCAGAGGAGAATGAGGCTCCGTGAAGTTAAGCCCATGACCATGAAATTAGTCAGTGGTAGACTGGGGTCTTATTTATTTTTTTGAGGCAGGGTCTCACTCTGTCGCTCAGGCTGGAGTGCAGTGGTGCGATCACAGCTCACTGTAGCCTCTACTTCCCAGGTTCACATGATCTTCCCACCTCAGTCTCCCAGGTAGCTGGGACTACATGTTCATGCCGCCATGCCCGGCTAATGGAACTGGGATTCAAATCTAGATTCCTTGCCCTGTGTCCTGGAGGTTGGCCAGGCATGGAAAAGATCCAGGCCTGGTCCACTGCTTTTAGGACGTGACACTTCTCAGTAAACTCAGTGACCCCCTCTTTCAGTAATTTGCATTTTATTAGATAGAAACTGAAAACTCATGTCAAGGTGTCTGAAACCAGCAAAAGAATGGTTTTTTTTTTTTTGGTCTTTGTTCCCATTCCTTCGTTGTGGTTGGGGGCTGGGTGACATTTGCTGTGCAAACAATAGCCCAGGAGCCAGGCAGAGTCCACACCTAGCTAAGTAAATAGCACTTGAAGGCCCTTGAAGGTCATGCAAGCTCCCCAAGGGTGCCTTACTTTGAGAGACAACCATGAGAATGTGCCCTTGGACTGGGAGCCTGGAATCCAGAGCTCTGGTCCTAGTTCTACTGTTATTAACACTTGCACCTCTCTGTTCCTCATCTCTGAAGTGAAGAAAACCAAGCTGATGATGTTTGAGGTCTAAGGCTGCAGGAGTCAGTTTGACTCTGGCAGTGCAGCCTGGTGGTTAGGCACGCAGAGAATAGAATCCAGTTGCCTAGGGTCCAGTGTGAGTTCATGGCTGGACAAGGTGGCTCATACCTGTAATCCTAGCACTTTCGGAGGTCAAAGTGGGAGACCAGTGTGGACAACAGAGCAAAACCTAATTTCTGCAAAAAATAAATAATTAGGTGGGCAGGGTGGTGTGCACCTGTAGTCTCAGCTACTTGGGAGGCTGAGGTGGAATGGGAGGATTGCTTGATCCCAGGAATTCAAGACTGCTGTGAGCTATGATCACACCACTGCACTCCAGTCTGAATGACAGAGCAAGACCTCGTTCCTTTTGAAAAATTTTTTCTGAGACAGCGTCTTGCTTTGTTGCCTAGGCTAGAGTGTAGTGGTGCAATCTCAGCTCGCTGTAACCTCTGCCTTCCAGGTTCAAGTGATTCTCCTGCCTCAGCCTCCTGAGTAGCTGGGACTACAAGCAAGCACCACCATGCTTTGACTTACCTTTTTTGGTAGCAAAATTGAAGTTCAATTATAGCAAGGTAAGAAACTTAAAAAAATAAAAAATAAAAGAAATTCAAGTTAACCGCTGAAAGTTAAAGCTTAGTTCAGGGCTGGTACTTAATATATCTTAGGAATTATTATTGATTCTCAAATTCTGCAAATATTCACTGAATGTCTGGCACATTTGGGAGCTTTGCACTAGTTCTGTTGATGATAAAATGGTATTTACACATGAACTTTGTTTCAAGGGGCCCACAGTCCAGGAGGAGATGCACGCATGACTATGTGTGTCTGACACAGAAGTAACTGTCATACATGAGATTAAAAACTGCTGGCCGGGCGCAGTGGCTCAAGCCTGTAATTCTAGCACTTTGGGAGGCCGAGGTGGGTCGATCACTTGGGGTCGGGAGTTCGAGACCAGCCTCACCAACATGGAGAAACCCAGCCTCTACTAAAAATACAAAATTAGCCAGGCATGGTGGTGCACGCCTGTAATCCCAGCTACCCTGGAGGCTGAGGTTGGAGAATCGCTTGAAGCTGGGAGGCAGAGGTTCCAGTGAGCCGAGATCATGTCACTGCACTTCAGCCTGGGCAGCAAGAGCAAAACTCCATCTCAAAAACAAAACAAAATAACAACAAAAACTGCTTTGGGCTGGGCGTGGTGGCTCACGCTTGTAATCTCAGCACTTTGGGAGGCAGCCTGGGCTCAAGTGATCCTCCTGCTTCATGCTCCCAAATGTGAGCCACTACGCCTGACCCAAAATATCACATTTTTAAATAAAGAAGGATCAGTATTCTTGGTGTTTCCTTTTGCTGCAGGGTCTGATGTGGTGCACACAGCACTGCTGTCCTGAGTCTCTTGGGGCCTCTGTATTAGACATGGAGTCAGATGCCCGCAGCGAGTGTTCATCATTATCTCATGTGTGGATTCCCCTTCCCCCTTCCATCAAGACCTTACACGGGGACCAGTTGGCCTCGTGTGCCCAGGACTGAGGAGTTTCCTGAGATGGGGAATTTTCAGTGCTTAAACTGGGCCAGTTCCAGCAAAGCAGGATGATTTGTCATGTGATTAGAGAAAGAAGCAGGGACTGGATCTTTTTTTTTGAGGGAGGGGAGGATCTCACTCTCACCCATGCTGGAGTGCAGTGGTGTGATCACGGCTCACTGTGGCCTCCACCTCTCAAGCTCAAGCGATTCTCCTGCCTCAGCCTCCTGAGTAGCTGGGACAACAGACATGTACCACCATGCCCAGCTAATAGGGACTGGATCTTATGTATGTACCTTTGTAACCCTAAAGTCACTTGATAGCCCTCAGTAACTATTTTTTTTTCTTTTGAGTTGGAGTTTCGCTCTTGTTGCCCAGGCTGGAGTCAATGGTGTGATCTCAGCTTACTACAACCTCTGCCTCCCAGATTCAAGTGATTCTCCTCTCTCAGCCTCTCGAGCAGCTGGGATTACAGGCATGCACCACCATGCCTGGCTTATTTTGTATTTTTACTAGAGATGGGGTTTCTCCATTGGTCAGGCTGGTCTTGAACCCCTGACCTCAGGTGATCCACCCACCTCGACCTCCCAAAGTGCTGAGATTACAGGCATGAGCCACTGCACCCAGCCCCTCAGTAACTATTATTGGCCAAATTTGTCCTCTTTGGCAGAGCACCTGGCAGGGACTCAGCACATCCCTAATCAGTTACTCATCTGAGACATAGAAAGGTTAAAAGTGACGCAGCCAGGACCTGGTGGCAAATTCCCCTGGTTCCAGCAATAGGCCTGTCTAGCTCCTGAACCTCTGACCTACTGCTGCTCATCCATGTCTGTCCCCTGAGACCTTGAGACATGAATCCACCCTGGGTGACCTGTAAAGGCTTATTTGCCTTGAACCTGTCCGGAAGTCTTCATACCCCCACCCCGTTTTAATAGATGAACACTTTGCTATTGGAAAGTTTCTGTTCCTTGGACACTCGTGGTCATATTGCTTCTGGAATCACTGCAGTGTGCCTTCAGCCAAAAGCAAAACTGGAAACATCCTAAGTGGGCCACTAACGAGGCTAGGTCTGTCGACTAGTTCAAGACCCCTGGCAACTTTGGCCCTGAGGTTTCTCAACTTCCAAGTGAAAGGCTTCGACTTGGCATTCCGGGACATGACCTCTGGAACCATCAGTTTCCTCATCTGTAAAACTGGCATCATGACAACTTTGAAGGTAATTGTGAGGATTAAAGAGAGTCATGCATATAAACCACCTTGCAAAGTCCCTCGTGGGAGTTCTTTTTTTTTTTTTTTTTCTGGAGACAGTCTTGCTCTGTTGCCCAGGCTTGGAGTACAGTGGTGCAATCTTGGCTTACTGCACCTTCACCTCCCCGGTTCAAGTGATTCTTGCACCTCAGCCTCCTGAGTTGCTGGGATTATAGGCACCTGCCACCATGCCTGGCTAATTTTTGTATTTTTAGTAGAGACGGGGTTTTACCATGTCTCTAGTGATCCACCTACCTCGGCCTCACAAAGTGCTGGGATTACAGGTGTAAGCCACCTCCTACCCGGGAGTTCATTTATTAGTTTTTTTCCTTCTCTTTAGTTCTCCTCTAAGTCTAAACTGCAGTAATTTTATGATTCAGTGCCCCACATGGTTTGCTCATTTATTCATTCATTCTAAAAACTTTTATTGTTCACCTACTATGTAGCAAGCATCACACTAGGTACTGGGTGCTAAGCATATGGTGGTGGGCAAGAACCTGTCCAGAAAACAACAGAAATTGTCCAGCAATCCCCAGCAATGCACAGAAAGACCTAGCAAAAAGATCCAGGATCAAATGCACCCAGAAGTCTGAAATTATAACTTTTATGATTGTTTCAAATGAAATCTGAGTAGATGCTACTTAGTAGGTGGCCACAGTTCTCTTCAGTGGCTGCTGTTGTATTTAAGACACCCGCTGCTGTTTCCAGGATGCTAACATTTACTTTGGTCTTTATGTCAATGTTATTTGCAGAGAGAGCCAGCTGTGCGGCTTTTTCTCTTTCAACATTGCCACTGAATTGTGCTTTGTTGATAGGAAATTAAACACTGCTCACGTAGCTAGCACCAGGGCAGCCTTCAAGACTGGTTTGAGCAGGAATCTTCTGCCCAAGATGAAGAGTAGACTCCATCTTGGGGTTAGGAATGTTTTCCTTCTTTGTGGCTTGATCATCTGGCCACATTTTACTTTACCTAGTGCTGCTTTTGTTCCCTTGCCTTTCCTTTCTTGGAGCCCTTTTAAAATAATCCCTCTCTGCTTGTGGGATTTTACCAGACAGTAAAGAACTGATGAACCATAAGAAGAAAAGGTTAGACAGACAGCAGATTAGTGGTTGCCAGGTGCTGGGGGTGGGGAGAATGCGGAGTGTTTACAGGAATGAGGACTCCTTCGGGGGTAACGAAAACGTTTTGAAACTAGACAGAGCGGCGGTTACGCCGAACTGTGAATGTACTAAATACCACCAAATTGTTCACTTTCCCATGATTTATTTTATGTTACATGAATTTCCCCTCAGTTAAAAAAAATTATATTAAATGAGAAAAGCCAGATACAAAAGAGTATGATCTATGAGCCTATGTATATGAAGTTCGAGAACAGGCTAGAATACACTATGGTGATAGAAAATTAGAACAGTGGGCCGGTCCAGGTGGCTCACATGTATAATCCCAGAACTTTGGGAGGCCAAGGTGGATGGATCACATGAGGTCAGGAGTTCCAGACCAGCCTGCCCAACATGGCAAAACCCCATCTCTACTAAAAATACAAAAATTAGCCAGGTGTGGTGGTGCATGCCTGTAATTCCAGCTACTCTGGAGACTGAGGCAGAAGAATTGCTTGAACCCAGGAGGTGGAGATCGCAATGAGCTGAGATTGTGCCACTGCACTCCAGCCTGGGTGAAAGAGCCAGAGTTTGTCTCAAAAAAAAAAAAAAAAAAAAAAAGACAAGAAAAATAAATTAGAACAGTGGGCTGGGTGTGGTGGCTCACGCCTATAATCCCAACACTTTGGGATGCCAAGGCAGGTGGGTCACTTGAGGACAAGAGTTCGAAATGAGCCTGGCCAACACAGTGAAACCATGTTCTCTACTAAAAATACAAAAGGTAGGCAGGCATGGTGGCACCTGCCTGTAGTCCCAGGTACTCAGGGGGCTGAGGTAGGAGAATCGCTTGAACCCGCGAGGTGGAGGTTGCAGTGATCTGAGATCATGCCATTGCACTCCAGCCTGGGCAACAAGAGCAAAACTCCATCTCTAAATAAATAAATAAACAAATGCAGGCTATTGGTCAAATATGAATTTCAAAGAAATTAACTTTTAGTATAAGTATGTCCCACATATTGCATTGTTTATGTGAAATTCAAATTTAACTGGGCATTGTATTTTTACTTATTAAATCTGGCAATCCTATGTTTGAGACATTATAGAAAGTCCTATTGTCATTAAGGAATAAAATAGGATGATCTATCTGGTAAAAAGAGAACAGATCTCTGTCACTTGGTTCCCTAGAAACCTTACCTGTGGAGTTAAATTTGGAGTCTGGAAAAATGGAACCTAAGAAGCTCCATATTTAGGTACCCCAGGTATGGCAGGGAATGGAGATAAGACTCAGAACTAAGAACTTTTATCGAAAGTCTGCATAATAAGGCCAGGCACGGAAGCTCACACCTGTAATACCAGCATTTAGGGAGGCCGAGGTGAGAGGATCGCTTGAGTCCAGGAGTTCAAGATCAGCCTGGGCAACATGGTGAGCTGATGTCTCCACAAAAAATTTAAAGATTACCTGGGCGAGGCGGCACACTGTAGTCACAGGTACTTGGGAGGTTAAGGTGAAAGGATCACTTAAGCTCGGAGGCAGAGGTTGCAGTGAGTCAAGATCACTCCACTGCACTCCAGCCTGGGTGAAAGAGCCAGACTCTATCTTAAAAAAAAAAAATGTTAGGCTTCCAGTCCCCTTCATTTCTCCTACTCCCAGAAAGTTGTGCCCAGACAGTAGATTGGAGGTTCTTCTCTAGAAAAACTGAATTGTCTCAGGTAAATGACCCCCTCACACTTTCATTTTGTGAGTCATCAAAGGAAGAAGGCAAGTTTCCCCTTGATCATTTTACAGGAAAAACCAAGCAATAAATAAGCCCCCACATATAGAGAACTTCCAATCAGATTTCTATTTCCCTCATTCTCAACTTGGCCAAACCCTCTAATCAAGTGTCAGGATGGAATAAAGAATTTCTTCAGGGGGCCAGTGTGATGGCTCAAGCCTGTAATCCTGGCACTTTGGTAGGCTGAGTTGGGAGGATCATTTGAGTCCAGGAGTTTGACACCAGGCTGAGCTAATCATAGTGAGATCTCATTTCTACAAAAAATAAAAAAATTAGCCAGGCGAGGTGGTGTGTGCCTGTAATTCCAGCTACTTGAGAGGCTGAGCTGGGAGGATCGCTTGAGCCCAGGAGGTCAAGGCTGTGTGAGCCATGATCACTGCACTCCTGCACTCCAGCCTGGGTGACAGAGCGAGACTCTAAAAGAAGAGAAGAAGGGTGATAAAAGGATGAAGTAACAAGAAGTCATAGCAGAGGTTGCCTCTGAGACATAAGACTGGGGGATGGAGGAGGCGTGCTGGTTTTGTTGTAAGCTTTTAAAATCTGCCTCGAGCAAACAAACTCTATGCATGTGTTCCTTAAATAAAACAAAACATAGGGCCAGGTGCGGTGGCTCCCACTGCACCCCAGCCTGGGTGATATAATATATATATATGTGTGTATATATATATATGTATATATATATTTTTTTGAGATGGAACTTCACTCTTGTTGCCCAGGCTGGAGTGTAATGGCATGATCTCAGCTTACTGCAAACTCTGCCTCCTGGGTTCAAGCGATTCTTCTGCCTCAGCCTCCCGAATAGCTGGGATTACAGGTGTGCGCCACCATGCCCAGCTAATTCTGTGTTTTCAGTAGAGGCAGAGTTTCACCATGTTGGCCAGGATGGTCTCAAACTCCTAACCTTGTGATTCACCCACCTTGGCCTCCCAAAGTGCTGAGATTACAGGCGTGAGCCACCACGCCCAGCCAACTTCATGTTATTTTTATCAACAGCATTTCATTTTACCGTTACAAAAAAATAGCTTCTAATAATGTAAATATATATATATATATATATATATATTTTTTTTTTTTTTTTTTTTTTTTTTTTTTTTTTGAGATGAAGTCTTGTTCTGTCACCCAGGCTGGAGTGCGATGGCGCCATCACCACTCACTGCAACCTCTGCCTCCTGGGGTCAAGCAATTCTCAGCCTCAGCCTCCCGAGTAGCTAGGATTACAGGCCCTACTCAGGAGGCTGAGGCCCAGCTAATTTTTGTATTTTAAGTAGAAACAGCATTTCACCATATTGGCCAGGCTAGTCTCAAACTCTTGACCTCAGGTGATCCGCCTGCCTCGACCCCCCAAAGTGCTGGGATTACAGATGTTAGCCACCTCGCTCAACCTTAATGTATGTATATATGTTTAACTTTTGTGGGCACTGTAGCTTGTTTAAGAGCCATGCTTGGAGGCCCGGGGATCTTTAAGCCACATACAGTTTTTTTTTTTTTTTTTTTTTGAGATGGAGTTTTGCTCCGGTTGCCCAGGTTGGAGTGAAACCTAAGCGATTCTCCTGTCTCTGCTTCCCGAGTGGCTGAGATTGCAGGCACCTGCCACCATGCCCAGCTAATTTTTATATTTTTAGTAGAGACGGGGTTTCACCATCTTGGCCAGGCTGGTCTTGAACTCCCCATCTCAGGCGATCCACCCACCTCGACCTCCTAAAGTGCTGGGATAACAGGCATGACCCACTGCGCCCGGCTTTAGGTCCACTTTTTATGAGAAGCTGATAATTTTACCAGTCCCAGGCTTTTGCAATTCACAATACCACTTTTAAAAGTGGAGAGGGGAAATGTGTCCTAAGCTAGGTCATTTTTTGCCAAGGAAGAATATTTGCCAAGGAGCAATCATCTATTACCACTCAAAAGAGTAGGAAGGACGGCCGGGAGGTCAGGAGATCGAGATCATCCTGGCTAGCACAGTGACACCCCGTCTCTACTAAAATACAAAAAAAAAAAAAAAAGTCGGACGTGGTGGCACATGTCTGTTGTCCCAGCTACTTGGGAGGCTGAGGCAGGAGAATTGCTTGAACCTGGGACATGGAGGTTGCAGTGAGCCAAGATCCCGCCACTGCACTCCAGCCTCGGCAACAGTGTGAGACCCCGCATAAAACAAAAAAAAATTAGCTGGCCGTGTAGGTGCACACCTGTAATCCCAGCTATTTGGGAGGCTGAGGTAGAAAGAACATGATCTCAGAATATTCGATGGCCTTTTAAATTTAGTACATTGGCCGGGCGTGGTGGCTCACACCTGTAATCCAAGCACTTTGGAGGCCAAGGCAGGCAGATCACCTGAGGTCAGGAGTTCAAGACCAGCCTGACCAACATGGTGAAACCGTGTCTTTATTGAAAAAAACATAATAAAAAAATAAAAATAGATAAATAATAATAAATTTAGTACATTACATTTTTTGAAAAATGTCCTACATTGTGCTTATTTTTCTCATTTCTCTGCTTTCATGTGGTTTGGCCCCTGGAAACCAACAGGCCAATGCGGTTGGTAATGGCACTGCAAAGGGCTGCGCGGCCATCTAGTGGCCAATTGTCTTCACTGCTCATGCAATGATGGTTCTCCAGCAGTCCCCCAAAACAAAACCTGGTAACCCACACCCAGGGTTTCCCCAATGAGGATCAACTTTTGCCACTTTCAGACATTTGCGAAATGTTTCACATTTGTTTTATAAACATTCTTACAGCTTTGCACTTAAAAAGATTGCCTCACTATAAATCTGAAGATTAAGTTTCCAGCCATTGAACGGTAATTTTGAGCAGTTTGCCGAATCAGACAGGCCTGAGTTAGCGCTTGTTTTTGGGTCACTTTGGGCAAGTTACTTAATCTTCCTGACTTTCCATTTCCTCTTGTGTAGCAAAGACAGGACTGTTCTGAAGACGAAGGCAAGTGTGCATGTCATGTATTTGCTACTGTTCCTGACAAATAAGTGTTTGATATTGATTGTGTGTCTAAAAGAAAGTCCAGGCAAGGGATGGAAACCTAATCAAACAGGCTGAAGTAAAGGCTTGCTAAGAAACCCGAGCAGGCTGAGTGCAGTGGCTTACGCCTGTAATCCCAACAATTTGGGAAGCCAACACAGAAGGATCACTTGAAGCCAGGAGTGCAAAACCAGCCTGGTCAACATCAAGAGACACCCTCCATCTCTACAAAAAATTTAAAAATTAGCCAGGTGCCCTGGCATGCATCTGTAGTCCCAGCTAGTCAGGAGGCTAAGACAGAGGATCTCATGAACCCAAGAGTTTAAGGCTACAATAAGCTGTGATTGCAGCACTATCCTCCAGCCTGGGCAATAAACCGAGACCTTGTTTTAAAGAAAGAAAGAGGCTGGGTACAGTGGCTCATGCCTGTAATCCCAGCACTTTAGGAGGCCAAGGCAGGTGAATGGCTTGAGCCCAGGAGTTTGAGACCAGCTTGGGCAACATGGTGAAACCCCATCTCTACCAAAAATAAAAAAAATTACAGGCGTGGTGGCCCAGGCCTGTGATCGCAGCTACTTGGGAGGATGGGCTGGGAGGATCACTCCAGCCTGGGAGGCAGAGGTTGCAGTCAGCTGAGATCGTGCAGTTGCACTCCAGCTTGGGTAACAGGAGTGAATCCTGTCTCAAATAAAAAGACAAAGCACATTTTAATTAAACCAGAGAAACATCACAGACATAAAAATAGACATAGTAAAATAGATTATTCTTAGATTAAGCTTGGTGAAGGCATATCCAAGTTCACATTTTTCTCTAATTCTTTCCCATCATCATATTGGTCCAACCCTATCCTCAGATTTTGCTTAGAATACTTCTTTATGGGCTAGGCACAGTGGCTTATGCCTGTACTTCTAGTACTTTGGGAGGTCAAGATTGGTTAAGGCCAGGAGTTTGAGACCAGCCTGGGTAACATGGTGAGACCCCATCACTACTAAAATTGGTGGCTCACGCCTGTAGTCCCAGCACTTTGGGAGGCTGAGGTGGGTGGATCACCTGAGATCAGGAGTTCAAGACCAGCCTGGCCAACATGATGAAACCTTATCTCTACTAAAAATACAAAAAATTAGCTGGGTGTGGTGGCGGGTGCCTGTAATCCCAGCTACTCAAGAGGCTGAGGCAGGAGAATTGCTTGAATCCAGGAGGTTGAGGTTGCCGTGAGCTGAGATGGTGCCATTGCACTCCAGCCTGGGCAATAAGAGTGAAACTCTGTCTTGGAAAAAAAAGAAAACAAAGAAAAAAAAAATCCAGGCATGGTGGTACACTTCTGTAGTCCCAGCTACTCAGGCATTTGAGGCAGGAGGATCAGTTGAGCCTAGGGCTTCAAGGCTGCAATCAGGCCACTGTACTACAGCGAAACCTTGTCTCTCTTAAAAAGAGAAGGACAAAGTGAAACCCTATCTCTCTTAAAAGAAAAAAAATTTCTCTGTGGCGTATGGCATAGAGAATTAGAGAATATTAGAGAATATTCTGTGGTGAGAATATTTCTCTGTGAATTAGAGAATATTTCTCTGTGGTGGGAGTTGTCTCTGTGGCGGGTGCTATTGTCTCTGTGGCAAGTGTTGTCTCTGAGGTGGGTGCTGTTGTCTCTGTGGTGGGAGTTGTTGTCTCTGTAGTGGGAGTTGTTGTCTCTGTGGTGGGTGTTATTGTCTCCAAGGTGGGAGCTGTTGTCTCTGTGGCGAGTGTTGTCTCTGTGGTGGGTGCTGTTGTCTCTGTGGTGGGAGCTATTGTCTCTGTAGTGGGAGCTGTTATCTCTGTGGTGGGTATTGTTGTCTCAGAGGCGGGAGTTGTTGTCTCTGTGGCTGGAGCTGTTGTCTCTGTGGTGGGTGCTGTTGTCTCTGAGGCAGGTGCTGTTGTCTCTGTGGTGGGAGTTGTTGTCTCTGTGGTAGGAGTTGTTGTCTCTGAGGAGGTGGGTGCGCATCTTGCCTCTGAGGTGGGTGCTGTTGTCTCTGTGGTGGGTGCTCTTGCCTCTGAGGTGGGTGCTGTTGTCTCTGTGGTGGATATAGTTGTCTCTGGTGGGTGTCTGAGAGGTTACACACACAACTGGGGTGGCCCAAGGCCTATGACTCACTAATGGGTGAGGCATAAAAGTCCATCCCTGGGCTCAAGGCAGGACCAATGAGGAAAGCAGAATGGCGACAGGAAGGAGCTGAGCAAATCCATGCTTTCAGGAGAGGTCTGACCACAGTCTGATTCCAAGGGCAGTGCTGGAATCCTGGCAGTTTGGGAGGCTGAGGTGAGCAGATCACCTGAGGTCAGGAGTTCTAGACCAGCCTGGCCAACACGGTGAAACCCTATCTCTACTAAAAATACAAAATTAGTCGGTCGTGGTGGTCGCACCTGTAATCCCAGCTACTTAGGAAGTCAAGGCAGGAAAATTGCTTGAACCCGGGAGGTGGAGGTTGCAGTGAGCCAAGATTGTGCCATTGCACTCCAGCCTGGGCAACAAGAGTGAAACTCCATCTCGAAAAAAAAAGGAATATGTTAGGAACATCAGGGTATAGAAGAATCTTTTTAATAAAATGCAAAAAGTACCAGTCATTAAGAGCAACATGATTTGCTCTGCATAAAATTTAAAAGCATCTGAATGACAAAGCACATTACAAACAAAGGGAAAAGTGACAGCCTTGATTATTGGTAGTTAACAGTGACTGTTTCTGACCCACTCTGTGGGTCTCACTTATGAGTGTCTCATCCCTCAACCCATTTCCTCCCCCAAACCCCCATCTGTTTCTATGCCACCAATACCTGGATGAGACTCAGCGGTAGACCAGACCTCCATGGGATAGTGTAGGTTCAAGGACTGGTGAGGCAGATGGACTCAGCTGGAATTATTTTCACTTTGCTTTTTTTTCTTCCACTTGTTTTTTAGAGATAGGGTCTTGCTGTCTCCCAGGCTAGAGTGCAGTGGCACAATCATAGCTCACTGCAGCCTTGAACTCCTGGCCTCAAGGGATCCTCTTGCCTCAGCCTCCTAAGTTGCTGGGATCACAGGTGTGAACCACCATACCCAGTTTCACTTGGCTTTTCTACAGAACCTGACAAAGAGCTGTGTGAAGGAGATACCTGAGGTCAAGCATACTTCCTGGCTCTGGGGGCAAAGTCTTGGTCCTCAGATGCGCACTTGAAGTCTAGCCTCAGCTGCCCACATGGGATGAGGAATGTGTCCCGTCAGAAAGGTCTAGATCTCTGGGGGCTACTGCCATTTATCCCTTTTATTCTGGGAGAAGGACCATGTCAGCCACCATGAAGTAAGCCTAATGTCTGAGTCACAGGTTGAAAATTTCTTGGCCAGGCGTGGTGGCTCATGCCTGTAATCCCACTTTTGGAGGCTGAGACGGGCGGATCACCTGAGGTCGGGAGTTGGAGACCAGCCTGATCAACATGGAGAAACCCTGTCTCTACTAGAAATACAAAATTAGCCGGGCGTGGTGGTGGATGCCTGTAATCCCAGCCACTTGGGAGGCTGAGGCAGGAGAATCGCTTGAACCTGGGAATTGGAGGTTGGGATGAGCCAAAATCTCACCATTGCACTCCAGCCTGGACAACAAGAGTGAAACTTCATCAGGTATCCTGCTTCCTAGAAGCTGTCATCCTTGCCTTCCGCTCCTGCCTCCACCAGCGTGCCTGGGTCCCTTTTGGGGTCTGACATTACAGTCTCAGGCTTTATCACACCGAGGGCTGTAACATCATGGGTGGGACACAGAAACCATTGTGGTGAAAGCCCAACAGAACCCTACTTAAGCTAGCTTAAAAAAAAAGTTAATGAGGCCAGGCACAGTTGCTCACACCTGTAATCTCAGCACTTTGGGAGGCTGCGGTGGGAGGATCACTTGAGCCCAGGAATTTCAGACCAACTTGGGCAGCACAGTGAGACCCCAACTCTGCAAAAAAAATAAGTTAGCCAGGCCTGGTGGCACACACCTATGGTCCTAGCTACTTGGGAGGCTGAGGTGGGAGCACTGCTTAAGTCCAGGAGTTCAAGGCTGCAGTGAGCTGTGATGGGGCTCCTGCACTCCAACCTGGATGACAGAGCAAGACTTTGTCTTAATAAAAAACAAAAACAAAACAAAACAAGGCTAATGAGTCATATAACTAAAAAGTCTAGAGATGGACTTCAGGCACAAATGGATCCAGGAACTTAAAAGATTGAATCACCAGGGGCTGGGCACCAGTGGCTCATGCCTGCAATCCCAGCACTTTGGGAGGCTGAGGCAGGTGGATCACTTGAGGTCAGGAGTTCAAGACCATCCTGGCCAACATGGTGAAACCCTGTCTCTACTAAAAATACAAAAATTAGCTGGGTGTGGTGGCATACACCTGTAATCCCAGCTACTCAGGAGGCTGAGGCACAAGAATTGCTTGAGCCTGGGAGGCTGTGAGCCAAGATTGAGTTGCAGTGAGCCAAGACTGTGCCACTGTACTCCAGCCTGGGTGACAGAGCAAGACTCTGTCTCAAAAGAAAAAAAAGGGATTATCGCCAGGGCTCCCACCTCCATCTTTATTTTCTTCCTTTTGTGCATCAGCTTTGCTATTACCTGTTGCAGATGGCTTCCTCCACCTAGCCTGGGAAAATGGCAGGCAGCTCCACCTTACATTGTCCTTACAGCATATTACCTTAGAAGAAGTGAAGCCCCTGTCTCCCAGTTTCCCTGTATCAGGTCTCAGAGAAGTCTTTGATTCTACTGGGCTTACATACCCAGTCCTAAGACAATCCCTGTGGACATGGGGATGGTTGGTCTGATTGGCCAGCTTGAGTCACAAGTCCAGCAGGGTGGTGGTGGGGAAGGACAAAGCACTGTGATTCAGAGCTTCATCTGGACTATAGGAGGTGGGGACAGGTGGGCAGGCAGGGGAGAGCATGGTAAATTTTATGTTATGTGTTACCTCAATAAAACTTTTTTTTTTTTTTTTTTTGAGACGGAGTTTCGCTTTTGTTACCCAGGCTGGAGTGCAATGGCGCGATCTCGGCTCACCGCAACCTCTGCCTCCTGGGTTCAAGCAATTCTCCTGCCTCAGCCTCCCGAGTAGCTGGGACTACAGGCACGTGCCACGATGCCCAGCTAATTTTTGTAATTTTAGTAGAGACGGGGTTTCGCCATGTTGACCAGGATGGTCTCGATCTTTTGACCTCATGATCCACCCGCCTCGGCCTCCCAAAGTGCTGGGATTACAGGCATGAGCCACCGCGCCCGGCAATAAAACATTTTTATACATATATAAAAAAATATATAATATATATTTGAGACAGGGTCTCACATGGTCACCCAGGCTGGAGTGCGGTGGTACTATCTTCGTTCACTGCAGCCTGAACCTCCCTGGTGGCAAGTGATCCTCCTGCCTCAGCCCCCACAAGTATCTGGGACTACAGGCATGTGCCAACACACCTGGCTAATTTTTGTATTTTTTGTAGAGAAGGTGTTTTGCCATGTTGTCCAAATTTAAACCAATTCAGTTGCCTCTCCCTTGCTGCCTCCCCAAGTTCTTCCTGGGCTTGCCTGAGGCTATAGCTTTAATAGGGAGGAATACTGAATTCTGAATCCTGATGTGTCCTGACCTCTCACTGGCCAATAATTCTCCCTGGAATTTTATTTATTTATTTATTTATTTATTTTTGAGTTGGAGTTTAGCTCTTGTTGCCCAGGCTGGAGTGCAATGGCGTGATCTCGGCTCACCACAACCTCTGCCTCCCAGGTTCAAGCAATTCTCCTGTCTCAGCCTCCTGAGTAGCTGGAATTACAGGCCTGTGTCACCACACCTGGCTAATTTTGTGTTTTTAGAAGAGATGGGGTTTCTCCATGTTAGTCAGGCTGGTCTCAAACTCCTGACCTCAGGTGATCCACTCGCCTCATACTCCAAAGTGCTGGGATTAGAGGCATGAGCCACCTCGTGCGGACGAGGAGTTTTAAAAATCATTCCTTTTGGAGGCCAAGGCGGGCAGATCACCTGAGGTCAGGAGTTCAAGACCAGCCTGACCAACATGGTGAAACCCCATCTTTAAAAAAAAAAAATCATTCTTAAATAGAAAAGCTTATAATTGTATGTTTTTGTCTTCAGGTGGCTCCAAAGATACTACCCCAGCCTTGGAACAATGCTCAACTCAGATCCTTACTTAAATGGGAGAGGATCCTGTTCTTAAAAGACTTTTAGGAACGGGAAACCACACCAACTAATACTTCTCACATTTCATCTGGCATCTCATTGTTATTATTTATTGATTAATTTACTTTTGAGACAGGGTCTCATCCTGTTGCGCAGGCTGAAGTGCAGTGGTTTGATCACAGCTCACTGCAACCTTGAACTCCTGGGCTTAGTGAAACTCCCACCTCAGCCTCCTAAGTAGCTGGGGCTATAGGTGCATGCCACTACAGCTGGTTCATTTTTATTTATTTTTATTTATGCATTTATTTTTTGAGACAGAGTCTCACTCTGTTGCTCAGACTGGAGTGCAATGGTGCGATCTCAGCTCAAAGCAACCTCTGCCTCCCGGATTCAAGTGATTCTCCTGCCTAAGCCTCCCAAGTAGCTGGGACTACAGGCATGCACCACCCTTGGCTAATTTTATTTTTAGTAGAGACAGGGTTTCACCATGTCGGCCAGACTGGTCTTCAACTCCTAGCCTCCCCGCTCGCCTTGGCCTCCCAAAGTGCTGGGATTATAGGCCCGAACCACCACACTCAGCCTATTTTAATTTTTTTTCTTAACTAGAGACGAGGTCTTGCTATATTGCCCAGGCTGATTTAGAACTCCTGGCCTCAAGGGATGCACCTGCTTGAGCTCCCAAAGTACTGAGATTACAGGTGTGAGCAATCGTACCTGGGCAGTTCAATGTTTTTAAATTTCAAATTAGAGAAGGCATTTAAGGCTGGGTGCAGTGTCTCATGCCTGTAATCTCAGTACTTTGGGAGGCCAAGGCAGGAGGATTACTTGAGGTCAGAAGTTCAAAACCAGCCTGGCCAACATGGTGAAACCCTGTCTCTACTAAAAATACAAAAATTAGCCAGGTGTGGTGGCACACATCTGTAATCCTAGCTACTGAAGAGACTGAGGCAGAAGTGCTTGAACCTGGCAGGCAGAGGTTGCAGTGAATTGAGATCACACCACTGCACTCCACCCTGGGGGACAGAATGAGAAAGATAGAAAGAGAAGAAAGAGAGAGAGAGAGAGAGGAAAGAAAGAGAAGGAAGGAAGGAAGGAAGGAAGGGAGGAAGGAAGGGAGAGCATTGAAGCAATATACATATATCATAGTAACTTTGGAAAATAAAGAAGATAAAAAGGTTCCATTAAGGCAGGAACCATGTTTGTCTCATTCATTGTAACAACGCTTGTACCCAACAAAGTGCTTGGCACATAGGTGTTCAAGATATATATGGTGAGTGAATGAGTAAATCATAGATGCCTCACTGTAATAGCACAAGTTTAAGCATATTGGTGACTTTTTCTCTTTCTCCAAATATTAGGCTTATTTATTGTTTTTAGTGCTTTTATTCTAGTTATAAAAATAATACATGTTGATTGTAGAGAATTTGGAAAATTAAAAAGCAAACCAAAAAGAAAATTAAAATCACCTGTATTTCTACCACTTAGAGAAAAATCTAGCGTTAATATTTTATGTTTTTCCTTCCAGGCTTTATTCTGGGCATATATGTGTTTGGAGGTGTGTGTATGTGTGGGGAGCCTTTGAATTTGGAAGTACCAAGATGAGGAGATTTACGGAATTTAGAAGCTTTGGCAGGAACTAAGCACTGTGATTTTTAGAATGAGCAGCTCTTTCTGCTTGAAAGGCTGAGGCAGAGGATTGCTTGAGCCCAGGGGTTTGAAGCTGGCTGTAGTGAGCTATGATCAGCCTAGGTGACACAGCGAGACTCTGTAAAAATAAATAAATAAATAAAATAAAATAAAAGAACAAGCCGGGCATGGTGACTCACACCTGTAATCCCAGCACTTTAGGAGGCCGAGGCAGGTGGATCACTTGAGGTTGGGAGTTGGAGATCAGCCTGACCAAAGTGGTAAAACCCCGTCTCTACTAAAAATACAAATAAATTAACTGAGTGTGGTGGCTCTTGCCTGTAATACCAGCTACTTGGGAGGCTGAGGCAGGAGAATTGTTTGAACCTGGAAGGTGGAGGTTGCAGTGAGCTGAGATTGCGCCACTGTACTCCAGCCTGGGTGACAGAGCAAGACTCCATCTCAAAAAAAAAAAAGGAAGAAAAGTAGCTTTAACATACTGTAACAGCCCACTTAATCCTGGGGTCATCTTTTGGGGCAATCTTAGCCATCCTAGCCCTGGGCCTGAGAGGAAGCCAGCATGACCCTGGAGCACAGTCGCTGAATGAATGTCCTTGGGTTGGGAAGCTGAAGCTCTGGCTCTGTTATCTGTGCTGCTGCTAACTTGCTGCATGAGGCTCTTTCCACATGTACCTCTCATAGTTCTAAGGAACGACCCAGGCCAGAAACCTGCCAAATCCTGTCAAGTACTATGATCTGCAAAACGGATCTGCCTCAGGAAAGCCAGGGAAGGTGGGGCTGGATGCAGGGTGTATTCCAGCTGGAACATCTGCTCTGGGCCAGGCACAGTGGGGAAAACCAAGATGGATTCATTATGGCCCTGCTCTCATGATTGGGGTGAGTAATTTTTTTTTTAATTATTTTAATTTTTTTTTAAAGACGGGGTTTCACCATGTTGGTCAGGCTGGTCTTGAACTCCCGATCTCAGGTGATCCGCCCGCCTTGGCCTCCAAAGTGCTTGGATTACATGCGTGAGCCACCACACCTGGCCGAGTCACATTTTTATAATTAATGAACCACAGTACATTCAAGTCCCCACTAATTCAAATATTTACTAGGAGTCTATTCTGTGCCAGGCAAAGGCATATGGATAAATAAGACATAAGGAGTTCAGGGTGGACAGGGATTGATGAAACTGTGAAGTCAAGGAGACCTTTGTGAAGTAGGGGAAGTGTAGCTTGATGGGGTTGATTATATCTAGAAGGGCATTTCTGGTAGAGGAAACATCTTGCAATCTGTGGCAGACACTGCTGCTAGAGACCTCTTTTGTTTTTTGCAATGGAGTCTCACTCTGTCACCCAGGCTGGAGTGCAATGGTGCAATCTGGGCTCACTGCAACCTCTGTCTCCCAGGTCCAAGCGATTCTTCTGCCTCAGCTCCCAAGTAGCTGGGATTACAGTGCCTGCCACCATGCCTGGCTAATTTTTGTATTTTTGGTAGACACGGGGTTTTGCCATGTTGGCCAGGCTGGTCTCAAACTCCTGACCTCAAGTGATTCCACCCACCTCGGCTTCCCAAAGTGCTGGGATTACAGGCGTGAGCCACCATGCCTGGCCTGCTTAGAGACCTCTTAATGTCTATTCTCTTCTTTCTTAGTAAATTAGAATAACAGAATGCCAGTTTCCTTCACCAAAACAGCCATGTACCTAGCTAGGAAACAGGTATTTCCCATGGCTCTTTTGCAGCCATGATTGGCCACGTGACTGAGATCTTGCCAATGAGAAATCAACAGAAGGTGCTAGGAGCTTTTGAATGCATTCATTCATTAATTCATTTATTATTTTTAGAGATAGAGTCTTACTCTGTTGCCCAGGCTGGAGTGCAGTAGCACTATCATAGCTCACTGCAGCTTCAAACTCCTGGGCCCAGGTGATCCTCTGGCCTCAGCCTGCCATTCGTCACCACACTCAGCAAATTTTTATTTATTTTTTGTAGAAACAGGACCTTGCTGTGTTGCCCAGGCTGGTCTCAAACTCCTAGCTTCAAGAGGATCCTCCTACCTCAGCTTCTCAAAGTGTTGGTATTACAGACATGTCACTGCACCCCGCTGTGTTCATTTCTTACTGCCCATGACAATTACAGTTAGTGCTAGCTTATCTCTATGACCATCACAGACATACTTGACCATTAATTCTGCTCACCCAAATCTCTATTGCTCTGACTTCTGGGCACCCAGTACTGGCACATGAGTTGGGAGCTGGGCCCAAACATAGAATTGCTGGTGTGAGATCTTTCAGAGTTGTCTCCCTCTGTCATGGCAACCAGCAATATTCAAAATAAGGGCTACTGGAAAGCACACTGGCTCATGCCTGTAATCTCAGTGACTCAGGAGGCCAAGGGTGGGAGGATGGCTTGAGGCCAGGAGTCTGAGACAAGCCTGGGTAACACAGCAAGACTCATTATTAAAAAAAAAAAAAAGTCTACTTTGGTGTCATACTGGCTTTTGGAGGGAAGTGTGAAACTACCAGCTGGCATGTAATGGATACATAGTGTGAGGTAGCGATACATTTTTTTTTTTTTGAGACAGAGTCCCAAAGAATCTTTTGAGACAGAGTCTTTGTCTCCCAGACTGGGGTGTGGTGGTATGATCTTGGCTCACTTCAAACTCTGCCGTCCAGTTGCAAATGAGTCTCCTGCCTCAGCCTCCAAAGTAGCTGGGACTATAGGTTCGCACCACCACACCTGGCTAATTTCTGTATTTTTGGTAGAGATGGAGTTTTGCCATGTTGGCCAGGCTGGTCTAGAACTCCTGACCTCAAGTGATCCTCCCATCTCAGCCTCCCAACTGCTGGGAATACAGGCGTGAGTCACTGTGCCTGACAGCAATACACATTTTATAAATTGATACATAATGTCACATATTGATGGGTACACGTATTTGTTACATGCACAGAATGTGTAATGATCAAGTCAGGCTATTTGGGATATCCATCACCTTGAGGATTTACAATTTCTTTCTTTTTTTTTTTTTTTTAAGATGGAGTCTCACTCTGTCACCCAGGCCAAAGGGTTGGAGTGCAGTGGCACAATGTTGGCCGACTGCAACCTCAGCCTCCAGGGTTCAAACAATTCTCCTGCCTTAGCCTCTCAAGTAGCTGAGATTACAGGTGCTTGCCACTAGGCCAAGCTAATTTTTGCATTTTTAGTAGAGACGAGGTTTCACTATGTTGGCCAGACTGGTCTTGAACTACTGACCTCAGGTGATCCACCTGCCTTGGTCTCCCAAAGTGCTGGGATTACAGGTGTGAGCCACTGCACCCCACCTGAGGACTGACTATTTCTATGTGTTGGGAACATTTCAAGTCCTTTCTTCTAGCTCCTGCTTTGAAATACACAGTACATTGTTGCTAACTATAGTCACTTTACTCTGCAATCAAACATTAGAACTTTTTCTATCTAATTATATGTTTGGTAACCCACATGTCTTCATCACCCCCCTCCCATCCATGCATCCATCCCAGCCTCCAGTATATGCCATTCTCTTCCCTGACTCTTTGAGATCAGCTTTTTAGCTCCCACACAAGTGAGAACATGCAATATTAGTCTTTTTGTGCCTGACTTATTTCAGTCATACCATAAAGACTTCCAGTTCCATCTGTGTTACTATAAATAACATTTTTTTTTATTATTATTGGGTCTCACTTTGTTGCCCAGACTGGAGTGCAGTGGCATGATCATGGCACTCTGCAGCCTTCAGTTCCTGAGCTCAAACGATCTTCCTCCCTCAGCCTCCCAAGTAGCTAAAACTACTGGTGTACAGCACCACACCTGGTTAATTTTAAAAGACTTTTTGTTAATTTTAAAAGACTTTTAATTTTAAAAAATTTAGTCTAGAGTGCAATGGTGTGATCTCGGCTCACTGCAATCTCTGCCTCCCAGGTTCAAGTCTCCTATGTTGCCAGGCTGGGGCTGTTACTTGCAGCATAATCTAGCCTATCCTGTCTAATACAGGCATTGAATTTGAGGGACAGTATTATAATGAGGCCATCTGGATGTTCCAAAATATGTTTATATGATGTTATTTATATTATTAAAACAAAAGTTAAAATTATCATAAGCAGAGTGACACTATGGTTGTTTAGGAAAATGTCCTTATTTTTAGGAGATGTGTTTTGAGTGCTTAGGAGTTTTTTGGTTGGTTTGTTTTTGAGACAAAATCTCATTCTGTCACCCAGGCTGGAATGTAGTGGTGTGATCTTGGCTCACTGCAACTTCTGACTTCTGCCTCCTGAGGTTCAAGTGATTCTTATGCCTCAGCTACCCAAGTAGCTGAGATTACAGGCGTGCACCTCCATTCCTGGCTAATGTTGTATTTTTAATAGAGAAAGATTCACCCTGTTGTTCAGGCTGATCTTGAATTCCTGGCCTCAAGTGATCCTCCTGCCCCAGCCTCCCTAAGTGCTGCTATTACAGACTGGAGCCACCGCTCCCAGCCTAAGTTCTTAGGAGTTTTTTTGTTTTGTTTTTTGTTTTTTGAGATGGAGTCTCGCTCTGTTGCACAGGCTGGAGTGCAGTGGTGTGATCTTGGCTCACTGCAGCCTCCACCTTCCAGGTTCAAGCCATTCTCCTGCTGTAGCCTCCCAAGTAGCTGGGATTACAGACACCTGCCACTGTGCCTGGCTAATTTTTTTGTAATTTTTAGTAGAGACAGGGTTTCACTGTCGTGGCCAGGCTGATCTTGAACTCACCTCATGATCTATCCACCCTGGCCTCCCCAAGTGCTGGGATTACCGGCATGAGCCACCTCGCCTTGCCTTTTTTTTAAGTCTTCATATCTGCAACTTACTTTCAAATGGCTCAGGAAAAGTGAAGCAGAAAGGGTAGAAGTTAATAATTTGCAATGCTCAATGAAAGCTACACATACTGTTCTTTCCACTTTTCTGTAGGTTTGAAATTTTAGAAAAAAAAAGATTATCATAAAGAACTCAGGGCTGGGCGCGGTGGCTCATACCTGTAATCCCAGGATTTTGGGAGGTTGAGGCAGGGGCATCACTTGAGGTCAGGAGTTTGAGATCAGCTGGCCAAAATGGTGAAACCCTGTCTATACTAAGAAAGCTGGGTGTGGTGGCACATTCCTGTAATCCCAGCTACTCAAGAGGCTGAGGCAGGAGAATAGCTTGAATGCTGGAGGTGGAGGTTTCACTGAGCTAAGATCATGCCATTGCACTCCAGTCTGGTGACAGAGCAAGACTCTGCCTTAACAAACAAACAGCAAAACAAAGAACTCAGGGAGCACCAAGAATGTGTCATTAGTTCTTGATTTCAGAAAGCACTAGGTCAGTAAAAGACAATGAAGTATTTTCAGTACAGAAGAAACAGGACCAGATTTTTTTTTCTTTTCTTTTTTTTCTTTTTCTTTTTCTTTTTTGAGACAGAGCTTTCCTCTTGCTGCCCAGGCTGGAGTACAACAGCTCGATCTCAGCTCACTACAACCTCTGCCTCCCAGGTTCAAGGGATTCTCCTGCTTCAGCCTCTCAAGTAGCTAGGATTACAGGCATGTGCCACCATGCCCAGCTGATTTTGTATTTTTAGTAGAGATGGGGTTTTACTATGTTGGTCAAGCTGGTCTTCAACTCCCGACCTCAAGTGATCCGCCTGCCCACCATTCTCAAAGCAGGAGAATCGACTGAGTCCAGGAGATGGAGGTTGCAGTGAGCTGAGAAGGTGCCATTGCACTCCAGCCTGGGCAACAGAGTGAATGAGACTCCATCTCAAAAAATAAAATAAAATAATAAATAAATTTAATTAATAACAGGTCAAGGGTTGTGATTCGAACCTGTAATCCCAGGATTTTGGAAGGCTGAGGCAAGAGAATTGCTTAAGGCCAGCAGTTCAAGATCAGCCTAGGCAATATAGTGAGACCCCATCTATACAAAAATATTGTTTAAAAACTAGCCAGGCATGGGGGTGCATGGGAGTCCCGGTTAGTTCCAGCTACTCGGGAGGCTGAGGTGGCAGGATTGCTTGTGCCCAGGAATTCAAGGCTTCAGTGAGCTATGATTGTGCCACTGCACTCCAACCTGGGTGACAGAATGAGATCCTGTCTCAAAAATAAGTAAAGGAATGAGTGAACGAAGAAATCAATCAATAAATAATTTAATTAATAACATAAAATTAAAAATTCAGTTCCACAGCTCCATGAGCCACCTTTTAAGCACTGGACAGCCATAGCTGGCTACTGGCCATAGCATAGGGCAGTGCAACTACAGTCACGTAGCACGTAATGACATTTCGGTAGATGATGGACAGCATATACGAAAGTGGTCCCATAACATTATAATACTGTATTTGTGTGTGTGTGTGTGTGTGTGTGTGTGTGTGTGTGTGTTTGAGACAGAGTCTCGCTCTGTCACCAGGATGGAGTGCACTGACGCGATCTCGGCTCACTGCAACCTCCACCTCCCAAGTTCGAGTGATTCTCCTGCCTCAGCCTCCTGAGTAGCTGAGACTACAGGTGCACGCCACCATGCTCAGCTAATTTTTGTATTTTTGGTAGAGTCAGGGTTTCGCCATGTTGGCCAGGATGGTCTCAATCTCTTGAACTTGTGATCCACCTGCCTCAGCCTCCCAAAGTGCTGGGATTACAGGCGTGAGCCACTGCACCTGGCCTATGATGCTGTATTTTTACTATATCTGTTCTATGTGTTTAGATACACAAATACAATGTGTTTAGATACACAAATACTTGCCATTGTGTTACAGCTGCCTACAGTATTCAGTGCAGCAACATGCTTTACAGGTCTGTAGCCTAGGAGCAATAGTCTGCAGCATATACTCTACGTGTGGTAGGCTACACCATTTCGCAAATGCACTCTATGAGGCTCACGTGGTGAAATCACCTAACGATGCATTCCTCAGCTGCGTTCCTCATCAAGTGATGCACAAGTGTGGAACATTTCCATCACTGTGGAAGTTCTATTGGATCACACTGGTCTATACTTTTCCCATTTCATTATACTGCTTCCCTTGCCCACTCCCAAATGATCAGACGCGGAGCCCTGTTCTCCAGAAGCTCACGGGCAACCAGGGAACCAAAGGTCTTTAATACGATGCAGAACTGTGCTGAGATACATTCAAAAGATGTGGAGAGCTTGCTGTGGGAGTTCAGCAGAGGAAACAAGTATTTCTGGGAGAAAGTAACTTTAGTGGAACCTCGCAGATGACAGGAAAGAGAAGAGGGGTGTCAGGAGAGGCACGTGAACCTGATGAAACAGGATCGTTCCTTGCTTTCCCAGAAGAGAGACTGTGACTGGCCACTTGCTTCTCAGCTCTGTGAGTTCTCCCCAAATTGATTTATTGATTCAATGCTTCTCAGCTCTGTGAGTCCTCTCCAAATGGATTTATTGATTCAGTGTAATCCCAATCAGAACCCCAGCAGGGTGTGTGTGTGTGTGTGTGTGTGTACACTGCCAACTGTTAGTTGGCCTTTTTTTTTTTAGATGGAGTCTCACTCTGTCACCCAGGCTGGAGTGCAGTGGCACGATCTTGGCTCACTGCAACCTCTGCCTCCCAGGTTTAAGCAGTTCTCTGCCTCAGCCTCTCAAATAGCTGGGATTACAGGTGTGTACCACCATGCCTGAGTAAGTTTTATATTTTTTAGTAGAGACAGGGTTTCACCATGTTGGCCAGGCTGATCTTGAACTCCTGACCTCGTGATCCACCTGTCTCAGCTTCCCAAAGTGCTAGGATTACAGGCGTGAGCCACCATACCTGGCCCTAGTTGGCTTCTTAAGTTTGTTTATTTTTATTAATTATTATTATTTTTTGAGATGGAGTCTTGCTCTGCTGCCCAGACTGGAGTGCAGTGATGCTATCTCAGCTCAGTGCAACCTCCGTCTCCTGGGTTCAAGCAATTCTCCTGTCTCAGCCTCCTGAGTAGCTGGGACTATAGGTGCCCACCACCATGACCAGCTAATTTTTATATTTTTAGTAGAGCTGGAGTTTTGCCATGTTGGCCATGCTGGTCTCAAACTCCTGACCTCAGGTGATCCACCTGCCTCAGCCTCCGGAAGTGCTGGGATTACAGGCGTGAGCCACTGTGCCTGGCTGATTTGTTTATTTATTTGGTTTCAAAAACGGCCTTGCTCTGTCATCAGGCCGGAGTATAGCGGTGCGATTACGGGTTACTGCAGCCTCGAATTCCTGTTCTCAAGAGACCCTCCCACCCCAGCCTACAGAGTAGGTGGGACTATACACACCACCACACGTGGCTAATTATTTTATTTTTTGTAGAGATGGCGATCTCACTGTGTTGCCCAGGCTGGTCTTGAACTCCTGGGCTCAAGTGATCCTCCTGCCTCAGCCTCCCAAAACATTGGGATTACAGCATGAGCCACTCTGCCCAGCATGATTCCAGAATTTATATGGAAATGCAAAAGACCTAGACTAGCGATAGTATCAAAGAAAAACAACAAAGCTGGAGGACCTATACTACTAGAGTGGAAACTTACTAAAAAGCTACAGCATATAAGACCAGGTGGTTCTTGTGCAAGGTGATGAATAGACCAACAGAATAGTACATAGGGGTTCAGAAACAGACCCGCATATATTAATAGATGGTCACCAGCTTTGCAGCAGTGGTAACACTACAGTGCAGTTGGAAGCAAATGGTCGTTTTAATAAATGGTCTTAGAAACTTTAATTGCTGTGTTAAAGAAAAGAAACCCATACCTCACACCAGAAAAATCAGCTGGAAATAGACCATAGACTTAAATTTGAGACAAATGAATCTTCTAGAAGGAAACGTAGGAGAATATTTCATGACCTTGGGGTAGGTGAAGATTTCTTAAACAGAACACAAAAACCACTAACTAGGGCTGGGCAGCCTGCCTTATGCCAATAATCCCAGCACTTTGAGAGGCTGAGACGGGGGGATCAGTTGAGCTCAGGAGTTTGAGACCAACCCGGGCAACATGGCAAAACCCCGTCTCTATAAAAAATTATCTTGGGAGGCTGAGGTGGGCACATCACAAGGTCAGGAGTTCTAGACCAGCCTGGCCAAAATAGTGAAACCCTGTCTCTACCAAAAATGCAGAAATTAGCTGGGCATGGTGGCACATGCATGTAATCTTAGCTACTCAGGAGGCTGAAGCAGGAGAATTGCTTGAACCTGGGAGGCAGAGGTTGCGGTGAGTTGAGATTGCATCACTGCACTCCTGCGTGGGTGACAGAGCCAGACTCCATCTCAAAAAAAAAAAAATTATCTGGGCATGGTGGTGCACACCTGTAGTCCCAGCTACTCAGGGGGCAGAGTGGGGATGGCTTGAGCCTGGGATGTCGAGTCTGCAGTGAGCCAAGATTGGACCCTTGCACTTCAGCCTGGGCCACAGAGTGAGACTCTGTCTCAAAAAAGAAAGAAAAGGAAAGAAAGAACTTAGATCCCAAAGGTTCTAGGTGGGAAAATTCTGAAGTTGTCATCATCCATAGGTGCATATTCACATGGAGATTTTTGAAAAAAAACTCAAAAGGATTGTGGGCTGACAGGACAACTATAGGTTAAGAATCAGTCCTTTTCATGAGTTTGTGTTTGTTTATGTGTTTATGGAGAGATGGTCTCAGTCACCCAGGCTGGAGTGCAGTGACATAGGTCACTGTAACCTTGACCTCCTCTGCTCCAGCAATCCTCCCACCTCAGCCTTCTGAGTAGCTTGGGACTACAGGCTCACACCACGATTCTTAGCTAATTTTTAAAAATGTTTTGTAGAGACAGGGTCTTGCTATGTTGCCCAGGTTGGTCTCAAACTCTTGGGCTCAAGTAATCCACCCACCTTGCCTCCTAAAATGCCGAGACTATACTGGCATGAGTCACCACGCCTGGCGTAGACTCTTATATATGATTTGCAAATATCCCATTCTGTGGGTAGACTACCCAATAATTATAATGAACAAAAGAGTTGCACAGGCATTTTGCAAAAAGGAATATAAAAATGAACGATAAACATGAAAAGCTGCTCAAAAATTTTTTGCCATCAGAGAAATATAAATTAAAACCACAAAGAGGTGGGACACAGTGGCTTATGTTCGTAGTCCTAGAATTTTTGGAGGCCAAGGTGGGCAGGTTACTTGAGCCCAGGACTTCAAGACCATCCTGGGCAACATGGTGAAATCTTGTCTCTACTAAAAATACAAAAATTAGCTGGGCGTGGTAGTATATGCCTGGAGTCCCAGCTACTTGGAGGCCGAGGTGGGAGAATCACCTGAGCCCAGGAGGTTGAGGCTGCAATGGGCAGTGATTGCACCACTGCACTCCAGCCTGGGCGATGGGAGTGAGACCCTGTCTAAAAAAATAAAATAGGCCAGGCATGGTGGCTCACGCCTGTAATCCCAGCACTTTGGTAGGCCAAGGCGGTTGGATCACAAGGTCAAGAGATCGAGACCATCCTGGCTAACACGGTGAAACCCTGTCTCTATGTTAAAAAAAAAAAAAAAAAACCAAAAAGAGATACCATCATACACTCATCCAGAATGGCAACAGAAAAGGACTACCACGTTTTGGTCAGGAACAATTGGAACTCCTATTTTTTTGATGGGAACATATATCAATACAACTACTTTGAAAAAATACTTGGCAGTGGTTACTAAATCTAAACATGTTGACTGGGAGTGGTGGCTCATGCCTGTAATCCCAGCACTTGGGGAGGCTCAGGCAGGTGGATCACCTGAAGTCAGGAGTTCGAGATCAGCCTGGTCAACGTGGTGAAACCCTGTATCTATGAAAAATACAAAAATTAGCTGGGCATAGTGATGCATGTCTGTGATCTCAGCTACTCTGGAGGCTGATGCAGGAGAATTCCTTGAACCCGGGAGGTGGAAGTTGCAGTGAGCTGAGATCATGCCACTGCACTCCAGCCTGTGTGACAGAGCGAGACTGTCTCAAAAAGCAAAAAACCAAATAAACGTATATTCTATGAGCCAGCAGTTCCACTCGTGGCATATACTTAACAGAAATGAGTGTTATGTCTACCAAAGGACATGTTCAAGAATGCTCTTGGCCAGGACCAGTGGCTTATGCCTGTAGTCCCAACACTTTGGGAGGCCCAGGTGGGCCAGTCACCCAAGGTCAGAGGTTTGAGACCAGCCTGGCCAACATGGCAAAACCCTGACTCTATTAAATATACAAAAATTAGCTGGGCATGGTGGTGGGTGCCTGTAATCCCAGCTACTCAAGAGGCTGAGGCAGGAGAATCACTTGACCCCAGGAGGCAGAGGTTGCAGTGAGCCAAGATTGCCCCATTGCACTCAAGCCTGGGCGACAGAGCAAGACCCTGTCCCCACCCCCCGAAAAAAAGAATGTTATTTGCAGCCTTCTGAATAATTGCCTCAAGCTGGAAACAACCTAAATGTCCATCAACGTCTGTATGAAGTTCAGAAACAGACAAAATTAATCTATGCTGATGGAAGTCAGAATAATGGTTTCCCTTAGGTGGCTACTGACTGATAGGGTACACAAGGGAGCATGCTGGGGTGCCAAAAATGTTTCATCTCTTGATCAGGGAGGGTGGATATTGTGTGACTGTGATAAATGTGAAAAATTCTTCCAGCTATACAGCTGCCATCTTATAAGAGATGCCTTCCCTCACCACTTTATTGGAAGTAGCATTTTGTGTCCTACCATCTTGCTGCCCTGATCCTGCCTAATTTTTCTTCATGGTCATCATGACTACCTGTTAGTTGGCTCAGACTGCCACAACACAATGCTATAAGCTAGGTGCCTTTTTAATTTTTTTTTTTTTTTTTTAAGACAAGGTCTGGCTCTATTGCTTAGGTTGGAATACAGTGGCTCACTGCAACTTCTGCCTCCCAAACCATCCTCCCACCTGAGCCTCCCAAGTACCCTGGACTACAGGCATGCACCACCATGCCCAGCTCATTTGTGTACTTTTTGTAGAGACGGGGTTTTGCCATGTTTCTCAGGCTGGTCTGAAACTCAGAAGTTCAAGCGATCTGCCTCCCCACCCCCCAGGCCTCCCAAAGTGCTGGGATTACAGACCTGAGCCACTGTGCGCAGCTAACTAGCGGGTTTAAACAACATACACTTATTTTCTCACAGTTCTAGCGGCTGGGAAGTACAAGATCAAGGTTCTGGCTGATTTGGTTTCTGGTGTGGTGTGGGCTCTTTTCTTGGCTTGCAGGGAGCCACCTTCTTGCTGTGTACTCACATAACCTCTTCTCCATATGCTTGTGGGAGAGATAGCACTCTCGTATTGCTTCTTATAAGGGTATTATACTTATAAGGGATCAGGATCCCACCCTTAGACCTTATTTTACCTTCATTACTTCTCTATAGGCCCTGGATCCACATCTAGTCATGTTGGGGGTTGGGGCTTCAACATATGAATCTTGGGAGGTGGGAGGAACACAGATATTCACTTCGTATCATCAACATACCAAGTATTTGGTTATTAACATGTTTCTCATCCATCTCCCCCAACTAGAGTCTGGTCTCCCTAAGAGAAAGGACTCCATTTTGGCCACTATGGCATCTCCAGTGGTTCCTGGCACCTAGGAGATGCTCCGTGAGTATTTGTGGAATGAATGAAAAAAAAGAGGTGGGGTAGTGTTTTTGCAGCCAGGTGCTACTAAGCCTAACATCTGGAAAATGGGAATAGCACAATAGATGTTAAGACCTTGTCATTAATATTTATTAATGCTAAGAGTATTTTGTATGCTAACTAGTTTCTGCCTTGAAATAGTTTACATTCTAACAGAGGAAAGACTTATGTGCATTTTGCTGTTTTATAGTGTGTATTATGTTGGATCATTGCCTCTTTTTTTTTTTTTGAGACGGAGACTCACTGTCACCAGGCTGGAGTGCAGTGACACAATCTCGGCTCACTGCAGCCTCTGACTCCCTGGTTCAAGCGATTCTTTTGCCTCAGCCTCCCAAGTAGCTGGATTACAGGCACATGCCACCATGTCTAGCTAATTTTTGTATTTTTAGTAGAGACGAGGTTTCACCATGTTAGCGAGGATGGTCTTGATCGCCTGACCTCATGATCTGTCTGACTCGGCCTCCTAAAGTGCTGGGATTACAGGTGTGAGTCACCGCACCCGGCTGATTATTGCCTTTTTAAAGGAAATTGTTTCTTAGTTTATCACTCTGTGATAAGCATGTTGAATATAGGAGTCAAAGTTTAGAACTTGGTTCTATTTCTGACTTCACCACTAATTTGCTGTACGCCCTGGTGAATCCCTTTCCCTCTACCTACTGTGAAATAAAATGCTGCGATTTGAGTTAAGATCTCTGAGGTCAATTCTTTGCAGCTGGAAAATGTTAGGACTTGCCTAGTGTGTTGTTCCTGTTTTTAGCACTAGGGGGCAATACAAGCAGCACCTTGGGACATATTCTGCTGTTACAATTCCTGCCATCAGGTTAGAGTTGATGCAGAAAGATGATTGCTCTCTGCTTTGGTTCTCCCACCTCTTCTGAAACTTTAAGCTCACAAATTTGAGCCTTCTACCAAACTAGGGACAGAAACTTTCATCAAAGGGAACAGGACTGGCTGGCTCATGAAATCTTGGATCCATTACTTTTGAGTCTGTTGTGGACAATGTATGTGGTTAGGGAGACGGCGAATACATTATTAGTGACAAATGGACACCCCAAAGGAGGAAAACTGAGGTGTAGACTTGGATTTTGTTCAGAAGAGAAAAACGATTTAGTAACACCATCTTGCTATGATGTTGGGCTGAGATCAGCATGTGGTTGGAAGGTCCATGGAGCCTGTGCATAGACAGGAGGACCCGTGGCCTGAATCCTAGGAGACCTGCACTGAAGTCCCAGCTTGTCCAGTGAAGTGCTGTGTGATCCTGGGCAAGTTACTTCCCATATGAGAATCAACTTCCTACCTGCACTAGTAGGAGGGACCTACACATAGCCAACACATACCCCATATACATTCCTACATTGAAATAAGTTACGTTCTAAAGGAGGAAAGACTTATGTGTATTTTGTTGTGTGTTTTATAGCATGTACTATGTTGGATCATTGCTTCTTTAAGGAAATTGTTTCTTTTTTTTCAATAATTTTTTTTTTTCGCTTTCTTAACCCAGCTTTTCCTGACTTCGAGAAGAACCGGGAAGAGAAGGCCAGGAAATTGTTTCTTAATTTATCACTTTGTGTTAAGTCTCTTGAATATAGGAGTCAAGATACCAGGACAGTTATCTCTTACCAACCATAGGAGCCTTTCCTACCAAGTCCAGACACAGATGCAGCCTCAGAATCCTTTTAACACTACAGCTGGTGAGAGTTGGCCCAGGAGGGGAAACCTTTTTGCCACCTCTGTTAACCTTGGATTATTTCTTCTTCTCTTCTTTTTCTTTCTTTTTTTTAGAGATGGGATCTCACTATGTTACCCACGCTGGTCTCAAGCTTAAGTGATCCACCCACCTCAGACTTCCAAAGTGCTGGGATTACAAGCATGAGCCACTGAGCCCAGGCTGACCTTAGATTATTTTTAAAAGTCCTTTTGGCCGGGTGCAGTGGCTCACACCTGTACTCTCAGCACTTTGGGAGGCTGAGGCAGGCGGATCACGAGGTCAAGAGATCAAGATCACCCTGGCCAACATGGCGAAACCCCGTCTCTACTAAAATAAAAAACTTAGCCAGGCATGGTAGCACACGCCTGTAGTCCCAGCTACTTGGGAGGGTGAGGCAAGGGAATTGCTTGAACCCAGGAGGTGGAGGTTGCAGTGAGCCCAGACTGCACCACTGCACTTTAGCTTGGGTGACAGAGTGAGACTCCGTCTCAAAAAAAAAAAAGGTTCAAAATGGGTTTGACTAAACATGTCCTGATTGATGTTATATGTTATTACTCAGCTAGAAGTCAGAAAACCTGGGTTCTAATCTGGTCTCACTTTGCAAATAAAGTGACTAGCTGGGCGTGTTGTTTCATGCCTGTAATCCCAGCACTTTGGGAGGCCCAGGTGGGCATATCACGAAGTCAGGAGTTCGAGACCAGCTTGGCCAACATGGTGAAACCCTGTCTGTACTAAAAATACAAAAATTAGCCCGGTGTGGTAGCAGGTGCTTGTAATTCCAGCTACTTGGGAGGCTGATGCAGGAGAATCACTTTAACCAGGGAGGCAGCTGTTGCAGTGAGCTGAGACCATACCATTGCACTCCAGCCTGGGCAACAGAGGAAGACTCCATCTCAAAAAACAAAATAAAACAAACAAAAAGCAAGTGAAGTAACTAAACCTTTCAGAGCTTCAGTTTCCCTGTCTTAAGTGGAGAGAAGTACACCTGCCCTATCTATGTCAGGTTGTGAGGGTCAATGAAATTATCCAATACACTATACAACTCCAAAGAAACATGATACATATTTTTTTTATACATATTTTTTTAAGAGATGGGGTCTCACTATATTGCCCAGGCTGGAATGTAGTGGTTATTCACTGGCATGATCATAGTGCATTGTAGCCTCTAACTCCTTTCTGCTGTTTTCTGAGATGAACTTGAATCAGCATGGTCAATTGGAGAGGGGCCTTCAGGCTGGGGCTGTGGGTGAGTCACTGAGTGGAAATAAATCCTGATGGTAGCAAATATGGAGTGTTGGTTTAATTGTCCATAAAAACAAAGTGCATGCTCCTGACCCAGGAACTTTATTTTAAAAGTTAATTTTTCATAAATGAAATATTTATTTGGCAATTATTTATGACAATTACTTTAGATTCAGCAGCATGCCACTCTGCCATAGTGGTTTTTTGTTGTTGTTGTTGATATAAGGTCTCACTATGTTGCCCAGGCTGATCTCCAACTCCTGGACTCAACTGATCCTTCTACCTCAGCCTCCCAAAATGCTGGGATTACAGGTGTGAGCCACCAAGCCCCGCTATTTTATTTTTTTGAGATGGAGTCTCGCTCTGTTACCCAGGCTTGAGTGCAATGGCACGATCTCGGCTTACTGCAAGCTTTACCTTCTGGGTTCAAATGATTCTCGTGTCTGAGCCTCCCAAGTACCTGGGATTACAGGCACTCATCATCATGCCTGGCTAACTTTTGTATTTTTGTAGAGACGGGGTTTCACCATGTTGGCCAGGCTGGTCTTAAACTCCTGACCTCAGGTGATCCACCTGCTTTGGCTTCCCAAAGTGCTGAGATTACAGACATGAGCTACCATACCCGGCCCATTTTAACCTTTATTTATTTATTTTTGAGACAGAGTCTTGCTCTGTCACCCAGACTGGAGTGAAGTGGCACAATCTCAGCTCACTGCAACCTCCGCCTCCTGGGTTCAGGCGATTCTCCTGCCTTAGCTTCCTGAGTAGCTGGGATTACAGGTGCCTGTACAATTCAGTGGCATTAAACACATTCACAATGTTGTGCAACCATCATCACTGCCAATCTCCAGAACTTTTTTATCTTCCCAAACAGAAACTCTGTACCCATTCAACAATAACCCCTCATTTCTCCTTCACGCAGCCCCTAATAACCCCTATTCCACTTTCGGTCTCTGTGACTGTGCCTATTTTAGGTACCAGATACAGGTGGAATCACATAATGTTTGTCCTTCTGTGTCTGGATTATTTCACTTAGCATGGTGTTTTCCAGGTTCATGCATGTTGTAGCACGTATCAGAATTCAGTTCTTTTTAAGGTTGAATTATATTCCCTTGAATGTCTACATCACATTGATCACATTGGTATCCATTCATCTGTTCATGAACAGTTGGCTTGTTTCTACCTTTTGGCTATTTTAAATAATGTTGCTATGAACGTTGCATACAACTCCCTGCTTTCTTTGGGGCATATACCTAGAAGGTGAATTGATGGACTATATGGTAATTTTACGATTAACTGTTTGAGGAACTGCCTAACTTTTCCATAACAGCTGTACCACTTTACATTCCTATCAGCAATAAACAAGGGTTTAAATTTCTCTGCATTCTCACCAACACTTTTTTTTCTTTTTTTTGAGACACAGTTTCACTGTGTCATCCAGGCTGGAGTGCAGTGGCATGATCTCAGCTCACTGCAACTTCTGCCTTCTGGGTTCAAGCAATTCTCATGCGTCAGCCTCCAGAGTAGCTGGGATTAACAGCTACTGGGATTAACTACTCTTGTCGCCCAGGCTGGAGGCACTGGTGGGATCTTGGCTCACTGCAAACTCCATCTCTTGGGTTCAAGTGATTCTCATGCCTCAGCCTGCCACGTAGCTGGGACCACAGGCGCCTGCCACCATGCCCGGCTAATTTTTGTATTTTTAGTAGAGGTGGGGTTTCACCATATTGGCCAGGCTGGTCTCAAACTCCTGACCGCAAGTGATCTGCTCACCTCAGCCTCCTAGAATGCTGGAATTACAGGTATGAGCCACTCTGCCCAGCCACTATTTTTTTTTTTTTAATCATGACCATCCTAGGGGGTGTGAAATAATATCTCATTGTGGTTTTGATTGCATTTCCCTGGCGGCTGATAATGCAAAGAATTGTTGAATGTACTTGTTGGCCATTGGTATACTATTTTTTGGTGTCATCTCTTTTTAAAATAAAAAATATTTGAAATACCAAAAGATATATAGGACAACACAACAAACATTTGTGTTCCCACCATGTGACTTAAGAAGTAAAATGTCGGCTGGGCACAGTGACTGTAATTCCTGTAATCCAGCACTTAGGGAGGCCTAGGTTGGCAAATCGCTTGAGCTCACAAGTTCAAAACCAGCTTGGGCAACATGGTGAAACCCTGTCTCTATAAAAAAATACAAAATTACCTGGGCGTAGTGGCACATGCCTGTAATCCCAGCTACTCCTCGGGAGGCTGAAGCAGGAGAATTGCTTGAACCAGGGAAGCAGAGGTTGCAATGACCTGAGATTGTGCCACTGCACTCCAGCCTGGCAACAGAGCGAGACTCCATTTCAAAAAGAAGAAAGAGAGAGAGAAAAAGAGAAAGAAAGAAAAGAAAGAGAACACAGAGTACTACCCAAACTGTAGAAAACCCCTGTGTGCTCTTCTAATCACTATTTGCCCCCTCCCCCAAGTAAATACTATCTATGCTAAGCTTGATGTTTATTATTCTCATGTGATTCTTTATAACTTTATTACATCCATACATATGGCAGAACAAGAAGTGGTATTGTTTTGCATATTTGTACAGCTTATTTATTTAATTATTTATTTGAGACAGAGTCTCACTCTGTCGCCCAGGCTGGAGGCACTGCTGGGATCTTGGCTCACTGCAAACTCCATCTCCTGGGTTCAAGCGATTCTCATGCCTCAGCCTCCCACATAGCTGGGTTCACAGGCGCCTGCCACCATGCCTGGCTAATTTTTGTATTTTTAGTAGAGACGGGGTTTCATCATGTTGTCCTGGCTAGTCTTGAACTCCTGGGCTCAAGCAATTCACCCACCTTGGCCTCCCAAAGTGTCTGGATTACAGGCGTGAACAAGCGCACTTGGCTGACTTTAATCTTCTTGAAGTTAATCTTTGTATATATTGTGATGCAGGAGTCTTCCCCTGACGCACATACTTTTTTTTTCTATATGGATAACTATTTGTTCAATAGTCAATGGCAGAGCCAGGCATGGTGGCACGTGCCCATAGCTCCAGCTACTTACTCAAGAGGCCAAGGCAAGAGAATTCCTTGAGCTCAGGAGTTCAGGGCTGCAGTGAACCATGATCACACCACTGCACTCCAACCTGAGTGACAGAGCGAGGCCCTGTCTCAAAAATAAATAAATAAAAGGAAAAAATAAAAACAGAATAAACAAGGCAATTGATTAATATCATTTCCCTATTTAAAACCATCCTGTGGCTGTCCCATCTTCTTGCCTTGGTCTGTGAGAGTTGCATGAATTGCCCAGACCACCTCCCTCCTCCTGCCCTGCCAGCCCCCTGCCACCTGGCCTCTCATTGCTCTTCTGTTCTCCAGCCACAAGTACCTTGACCATCCTTCACTTTTAAAGGGCTGGCCTCTCTAGCCTTCATTGATTTTGTTTTCACTACCTAGTGTGCCCATATTCTTCTGGTTTCAGTTGATACTAGTTGCTGTGGGTTGAAAAGTGACCCTTCCAAAAGATGTGTCCACCTAGAATCTGTAAATGTGATCTCATTTGGGAAAAGTATGAAATTAGGATGGGCACGGTGACTCACACCTGTAATCCTAGCACTTTGGGAGGCTGAGGCAGGTGGATCACTTGAGGCCAGGAGTTTGAGACCAGCCCAGCCAACATGGTGAATCCGTGTCTCTACTAAAAATACAAAAATTAGGCTGGATTCATGCCTGTAACCCCAGCACTTTGGGAGGCCGAGGTGGGTGGATCATGAGGTCAGGGGTTCAAGACCAGCCTGGCCAACGTGGTGAAACCCCGTCTGTACAAAAAATACAAAAAACTAGCCGGGCGTGGTGGCACACGCCTGTAATCCCAGCTACCCAGGAGGCTAAGGCAGGAGAATTGCTTAAACCTGGGAGGCAGAGGTTGCAGTGAGCTGAGATCATGCCCTTGTACTCTGCCTGGGCGAGACTCTGTCTCAAAACAAAAACAAAAAATTTGCCAGGCGTGGTGGTGCACACCTGTAGTCCCAGCTACTCGGGAGGCTGAGGTGAGACAATCACTTGAATCTGGGAGGCAGAGGTTGCAGTGAGCAGGGATCGCGCCACTGCACTCCAGCCTAAGCAAGAGCAAGACCGTGTCTCAAAAAAAACAGAAAAATAAAAAAGAAATTAAATGAAATGAAATGAAGTTAATGATCTCCAGATGAGATCCTTCTGGATGACCTGGGTGGATTCTAAATTCAATGATGAGTGTCCTCATAATAGAGGAGGAAAAGACACAGAACAAAGGGGAAAGTCATGTGAGGATGGAGGCAGAGGCTGGAGTGATGGAGTCACAAGCCAAAGAATTCTGGCAGCCACCAGAAGCTGAAAAAGGGAAGGAAGAGTCCTCCCCTAGAGTCTGTGGAGGGAGGCTGGCCCTGGTGACATCTTGATTTAGCACCTGTGACCTCCAGAACTGTGAAATAAAGACAGGGTCTCCCTATGTTGTGCTGGCTGATTGCGAAGTCCTGGGCTCAAGTGATCCTCTCGTCTCGGCCTCCCAAAGTGCTGGGATTACAGGTGTGAGTGCCTGTGCCTGGCCTCATTTCTGCTGTTTTAAGCCATCAAGTTTGTGGCAATTTGCTACAGCAGCCCTGGGAAAATACTAATAGGCAGGAAGCTGGAGTGGGGAGCAGCAAAGTCAGGGGACAGGGAGCCCAGGCTAGAGGCTGGAGAAGACCAGCAGCTGGCGGGATGAGGTGTGCTCACCTCCCCCACACACCAGGAGCAGGGCAGTCCTTTTACTCACAGGCAGGTTCATTCCCCAGGGCTGGGAGGATGGGGTGACCATGTAGGGAGTGGAAATGACAGGGCCACACTGGAAAGACCCTTGGCTCCCAATGTCCTCAATGAAATGAATAAATCCCATTGGGAACAAATTCACAGAGGAGAGATGCAGGAGGGACTCTCAGGAAGCCCCAGGAACATAGGGTGGCAAGGGAACGAATGCTTCAGGGACTCTGGTGGCCATAGGCCTTTACAGTGCAGTTCAGGCCACTGGATTCACGTTGTTCTCCTGTTCTCCAGCCACAGGTACCTTGACCTTCCTTCACTTCTAAAGGGCTGGGCTCTCTAGCCTTCACTGATTTTTTTTAGAAAGAAGAAAGAAGATAGTGATCGTGGTAAGGACAACAGGGCCCTAGGGGGCACATGGCTATGCTGTGGCCTAGGGAGAGGCAGACTCTTCTCAAAGAGAGGTTAAGGGCCTCTAGCTCTGGCTAGAGCATGGCTACAAGCAAGGTGGCTAAGGTCAAGAGACCACGGTGCAGAGGCAGATGCCAGCAGGCTAAAGGACAATTCTGGAATGGGGCAGGCAGTGGGAGGGCTCCTGTGTCTTTGGGCTTCTTTGATCCCTGAGACACTTTGGACAGGACAGAGCCTTGGCCACCAACGGGGTCATGTCTGTTTAAACAAAATTTAACATGGGAGGTAAATCATTAACTCACTGAAGAAACAAACAGGAGTATAGGCCATATCTCTAGCACCAGGACTTGAGAGCCGTAGGGATGTTAAGAACTCCTGAATATCAGAAGTGGCTGCCACTCACGGCTTCTGTGAGTGCAAGCATTTGGTGAGCACCTTCTATAAGCGAGTCTCCATGCCAAGTGCTGTGGGAATAGATGCTTGAAGATGCTCAGAGTCTGCCCTGAGCTCAGAGCTGGGGGAATCCGAGCTCACAGCCATTGTGAGCATGCCCATGCCTGTCTCCAGGCCCACCACGGCCCATCCATCATCTCATGTAATCCTCAGGCTGACCCTGTGAGGCAGGGCAAGGATTGCCTGCATTTTATAGACAAGGAAACCCAAGCTCAGAGAGGGAGAACAACTTGCCTCGGCCACACAGCTTGTCAGTGGTGGAGAAAAATAAACAGGAGCTGGCTTTTGCAAAAAGGAGAAGAAATCATTCTGGTTTGAGGACATGTTTAGGAACGTTAAGGGCAGGAAGCACAGCTTCCTAAAAACAGGAGCCAGGTCCAGCAAAGCCATCAGGAGGCAAGGCAGCCACTGACCCTGTCTGGGACCACAGACCTCCCAACTCAAGGGTTTTGGCATCAGATCTGGGTCCTGTCCTGACTTTGCCATTTATTGCCTCTGTGACCTCAGGCAAACCTACTTCCCTATCTACAAAACAGGAATACCACAGTCCCCAAGTAGGGATCACAGGAGAAAACACGGGTAAAGCCACTGGCACAGTGCCTCACACATAATAAATGCTCAATAAAACCCAAGTTGCTGTTATCATTTCACTGGTAGGAAACAGCCTCCCCAGGCCTCCCAGCTCCAGGAACACCCACCAACCCACTAGCACCCTCCTTCTTCTTCAGCCAGAAGCAGCAACTATTGCAAGTTGGTATAGCAACTATACCAGCTAGAGCGAGGGAGGGAGGCAGGGTCATTTCGTTCAAATGGTTTCAGGTATGTGTGGATCACTTTAAAGAAAAGCGGTGGCCAGGCGCGGTGGCTCACACCTGTAATCCCAGCACTTTGGGAGGCCGAGGCGGGTGGATCACCTGAGGTCAGGAGTTCAAGAGCAGCCTGGCCATCATGGTGAAACCCCATCTTTATTATTAAAAAAAAAAAGAAAAGAAAAGTGGTGGCAGCCAGGTGCAGTGGCTCACACCTGTAATCCCAGCGCTTTGGGAGGCCGAGGCAGGCAGATCACCTGATGTTAGGAGTTTGAGACCAGCCTGGCCAACATGGCAAAACCTCATCTCTACTAAAAAATACAAAATTAGCTGGGCATGGTGGTGGGCACCTGTAATTCCAGTTACTTGGAAGGCTGAGTCAGGAGAATTGCTTGAACCCTGGAGGTGGAGGTTGCAGTGAGCCGAGACCACACCATTGCACTCCAGCCTGAGCAACAAGAGCGAAACTCTGTCTCAAAAAAAAAAAAAAAAGGGAGAAAGAAAAGAAAAGTGGATGGAGGCCCGAGAAGCTGAGCAGACTAGTCAAAAGGTTTCTGTGACAGTAATTTCAACTGCAGGGTCTTGTGATCAACGTTTTCGGATTCCTCCATCATGAACTCTTGGAGTATGGGGGGAAGGCAGTCAGACTGAGGGAACAGGAGGATGGGGGCTCAGAAGTGGGAAAGGGCCTGGTGTGTTTGAGGGTGGGGGTGACCTGAAGGCCATGGGAGGTGCGAAAGAGGCAGGAGTTATAGGTTCGAGGCCCAGTTAAGAAAAAGGCTTGAGGCCAGGTGCAGTTACTGAAGCCTGCAATTCCAGCACTTTGGGAAGCCAAGGTGGGAGGATGGCTTAAGGCCAGAAGTTCGAGAACAGACTGGGCAACATAGCGAGATCTCTGTCTCTACAAAAAGTTTTGAAAAATTAGCCGGTCCCAGCTACTTGGGAGGCTAAGGCAGGAGAATTGCTTGAGCCGAGAGGTGGAGGTTGCAGTGAGCCGAGAGGATGCCACTGCACTCCAGCCTGGGCGACAGAGCGATACTCTGTATCAAAAAAAAAAAAAAAAAAAAAATTAGCCAGACACGATGACATGCTGAGATGGCAGTCCCGGGTACTTGGAAGGCTGAGGTAGGAAGATTGCCTGAACCCAGGAGTTTGAGGGTGCAGTAAGCTATGATGGAGCCTCTGCACTTCAGCCTGGGTGACAGAGAAAGACCCTGTCCTGAAGGAAAAAAGGAAAGAAGGAAGGAAGGAAGGAGAGAGAGAGAAAAGAAAAAAGAAAGCAAAAAGAAAGAGAGGAAGGAAGGAATGAAGGAAGGAAGGAAGGAAGGGGTTAGATCTGTCTCCACCAAATTTCATGTTGAATTGTAATTCCCAGTGTTGGAGGTGGTCTGGTGGGAGGTAATTGGATCATGTGAATGGAGTTCTCATGAATGAATAAGCACCATCCCCTTGGTGCTGCTCTCCTGATAATGAGTGAGTTATTGTGCGATCTGGTTGTTTAAAAGTGTGTAGCATTGGCTGGGCGTGGTGGCTTATGCCTGTAATCCCAGCACTTTGGGAGGTTAAAGCAGGCGGATCACAAGGTCAGGAGATTGAGACCATCCTGGCCAACATGATGAAAACCCATCTCTACTAAAATACCAAAAATGAGCCAGGTGTGGTGGTGCATGCCTGTAGTCCCAGTTGCTCAGGAGGCTGAGACATGGGAATTGCTTGAACCCAGGAGGCAGAGATTGCAGTGAGCTGAGATAGTGCCACTGTACTCTAGCCTGGCAACAGAGCAAGACTCTGTCTCAAAAAAAAAAAAATGTGTAGCATCTTCCTTTCTCTCCCTTCCTTCTGCTGTGACCCTGTAAGATGTGCCAGCTTCCCTTTCACCTTCCACCATGATTGTAAGTTTCCTGAGGCCTCCCTGGAATCATGTATGCTTCCTGTACAGCTTGCAGAACTATGAGCCAATTAAACTTCTTTCCTTTATAAAATTACCTGGTCTCAGGTATTTCTTTCTTTTTTTTTTCTTTTTTTTCTTTTTCTTTTTTTTTGAGACAGAGTCTCACTCTGTCGCCCAGGCTGGAGTGCAGTGGCATAATCTTGGCTCACTGCAACCTCTACCTCCTGGGTTCAAGTGATTCTCCTGCCTCAGCCTCCCGAGTAGCTGGGACTACAGGCATGTGCCACCACGCATGGCCAATTTTTGTATTTTTTAGTAGAAATGGGGTTTCACCATATTGGACAGGCTGATCTCAAACTCCTGACCTCATGATCTGCCCACCTCAGCCTCCCAAAGTGCTGGGATTACAAGTATGAGCCACTGGGCCCGGCCAGTCTCAGGTATTTCTTTATAGCAGTGTGAGAACAGGCTAATAGTATTAATATGTGCTATATGTTAAGAGAAGCATTAGAGAAAAAACTTTTGCTCTGCAACAGCAAAAACTTGGCAGTAGACCAAATATCCATCAAGAGAAGAATGAGGCCGGGCGCGGTGGCTCACACCTGTAATCCCAGCACTTTGGGAGGCCGAGGCGGGTGGATCACGAGGTCAAGAGATCGAGACCATCCTGGTCAACGTGGTGAAACCCCGTCTCTACTAAAAATACAAAAATTAGCTGGGCATGGTGGCGCGCGCCTGTAGTCCCAGCTACTCGGGAGGCTGAGGCAGGAGAATTGCTTGAACCCAGGAGGCGGAGCCGAGATCGTGCCATTGCACTCCAGCCTGGGCAACAAGAGCGAAACTCCGTCTCAAAAAAAAAAAAAAAAAAAAAAGAGAAGAATGAAATGGATGAACTCTGATATTATCAGTGCAATGACACACTATACAAGGGTCAAAACAGGTGATTTCCAATGACTTAATAATATGGACAAATATTAGCAATATACTATGAAGTGGGAAAAAGTAAAGAAAGTTCCGAAAGATTGTATTCATTATGATACTCTTTTATAAAAGTAAAAGCAACTAAAATGAATAAAACTAAAATTTTAGATTACATGTAGATGCAAAGAAAGTATATAAAAGGAAAGTAAGGGTTTCAAAATAATGGATAACTTAAGTGGGGGAAGATGGTATGAGATGGGAGAATCTTACAGTTAGATATTCTTGTTTTGTTTTTGTTTTTCTTTCTGGGTTTTATTTTTTTTTTGAGAGAAAGTCTCGCTCTGGGCTGGGCGTGGTGGCTCACACCTGTAATCCAAGCACTTTGGAGGCCAAGGCGGGCGGATCACCTGAGGTCGGGAGTTCAAGACTACCCTGACCAACATGGTGAAACCCAGTCTTAAAAAAAAAAAAAAAAAAAAAGAAAGAAAGTCTCGCTCTGTCACTCAGGCTGGAATGCAGTGTCGTGATCTCAGCTCACTGCAACCTCTACCTCCCTGGTTCAAGCAATTCTCCTGCATCAGCCTCCCAAGTAGCTGGGATTACTGGCACACACCACCTTGCCTGGCTAATTTTTTGCATTTTTAGTAGAGATGGATTTTCACCATGTTGGACAGACTGTTCTCGAACTCGTGACCTCGTGATTCGCCCACCTTGGCCTCCCAAAGTGCTTGGATTACAGGCGTGAGCCACCACGCCTGACCTCTTTTTTTGTAAAACAAACAAAAATATGTATATATGCATGTGTGCATATACGTATATATGATATATACATAAACATATATTTATAGCATATATACATATTTGCAGTCTATAGACTATAAATCTTTGCAGTATATATGTATATATTTACATATACATTATATATACTATTAACCTATAATATACACTGTATACTATAGCATATACTGTATATATAGTGTGTATACTATAGCATATACTGTATATATAGTGTATATACAGTATGTGTGTATATACAGTATGCAGTGTATACTGTATAGTATGTACTATAGATGTGCAGTGTATATACTATATATGTATATATGCTGTATACATATATACACTGTGTATATATAGACACATACTGTAAATCTTATATATACACACACACAAATACTGAAAATCTTTGTGAAGCATTCTGAAAATATCTGTAGAATAAGAGTGGGCTTTCTTGATCCTTGTGACTGTGGCTTCCAAGAGCCTTAAGGCTGTAGTTGACCAAAACCAAAGAAGGTGGCACTGGCTTGCACAAAGAAGGCAAGGTTGTGTGATATCTCTCTTCCTCATGATGTCTGTGCTCAGTATTTAATTGTTGCCAGATAGCACCTCTGTATAAATGAGACCACGTAGGAGGCTGGGCACCTCCATGCTGTGTACTTTTCTTGATCTATTAGCTTGTTGTAAGTGCTAGGTTTTGGTTTTCTGATCTCTAAGGTGTCTTTCAGCAATAAAATGTGAGGCCTATTTGAATTCCATGTCACATTTGGAGACGACAGATTTGTCATCTTCTACATTGTGAGTTATTTCTTCTAAGTGCCCTCAACTGAAATGATAAGGAGGCCAGACATGGTGGACCCGGCCTGTAATCCGGGCACTTTGGGAGTCTGAGGTGGGAGGATCACTTGAAGCCAGAAATTTGACCAGCTTGGGCAACAAAGCAAAATCCTCTATCTACAAAAACAAAAATAAGAACGGGCCATGCATGTTGGCTCATGTCTGTAATCCCAGCACACTGGGAGGCCGAGGCAGGTGGATCACTTGAGGTGAGGAGTTCAAGATCAGCCTGGCCAACATGGTGAAACTGCATCCTTAGTAAAAAATACAAAAATTAGTCAGGCGTGGTGGCGCACACCTGCAATCTCAGTTACTCAGGAGGCTGAGGCAGGAGAATTGCTTGAACTTGGGTTGCACCACTGCATTCCAGCCTGGGCAATAGAATGAGACTGTCTCAAAGAACAACAACAACAACAACAACATCATCACACACACACACACACACACACACACACACACACACACACACATTAACCAGGTGTGGTGGTGCATGTCTGTAGTTCTAGTTACTCAGGAGGCTGATGTGGGAGGATTGCTTGAGCCCAGGAGTTTAAGGATATAATGAGCTACGATCATGATACTGCACTCCAGCCTTGGCAACACAATGAAACTGTGTCTCAGAAAAAATAAAATTAAAAATAAAGGAACTCTAGTCTGGGTATTTGTTCATTCGTTCATTGACTTAATTAATACACAGAGCCCTTCTTTATTTTAGGTTTCTGGCTTTGGAATCTGTTTCATTTTTCTTGATTTGCAAAATATTTTTTGAGAGGTACATACTAGAGTTGTACTATGTGAAACTATGTTTGACTCAGCTGCTTTTAGCAAAGTTTGGGTTTCTTGACCCACCTCAATCTCAGTTTCTTTGGTTTGATGGTGCATATGTTGTACGTGGGGGGTCTACCTCTTATCACAGCTGCTAGTCACTGAACTAGTCAGCTTTACTGCTGTATTTTTCAGGAGTCTTTTGTTACAGGGATGGATCCAAGTGCTCAGTGGATGCAGCCAGTACCCTTCCTCTTCTTATTTATCTTATCTCAGCTTGTCTCTGCTCCTTTTTCCTGCAGCAGCAACAGCATTTTCTATGTGGTTGAGGAAAAAAGCCACAGTTTAAGTTTACATAATCCTTACTGTTTGAGATGCCAGAGGAGAAGAAAGATCTCTCTCCCAAATTGGTGTAGATCAAATTTCAGGGAAGATTCTAATTGGTCCTGCCTTGGTCACATGCTCACTTCTGAACCAATGCTTGTAGTTAGGGGAGTGGAGTGCTTTGATTGGCTAGTTTGAGTCACATGCCCACTTGTGTTGGGATGCTGAGCTCTGTGATTGACAGCCCCCCAGAGACAGCATGGGCCAGGAAGGCCTGATACTCCTAGTAAAGAGGAATGTTGAGTCAGTAATTCCTGTTCGTTACTTCTTCCCTGCAAGCTGATGTTGTTTCACACTCAGAGAGAATGGAGTGTATATTCTTACCCAAACTGTCTTCTTTCCTATTAACTCGACTCTGTGCTAAGCTCTCCAGTCTGATATTGTTGGACAAAAGCAAGTAATTGGCCCTTATTTCCTTCTGATGTTTTCTCCCAATTCTTTTTTCTTTATCTTCAGACAGGGACATAATCAGTGTAAAAGCAATCTGACTTCCCTATCTTTGAAGGTCTAATGATCCCTCATCCCTCATCAGCCTTTCTTGGCCAAGTAGGCATGTGATTACATTTCCACTTCAATTAAATGCTGCACCCTGAAGACAGATGCCTCTTGTGGTCAAGGGTGCTGCCCACGAATACAACTGTGTCCTGTATATAGTGCAGTATTTACACTTCAGAGATTTTGGAACTTCTTCCTTTTCCTCACCTTAATAGCTTAGAAGTGATCATTTTACCACTTGGTCCAATCAGTGTCTATTTTGTCTAATTTCTCTTCTGTATCTCTTGAGTCAAAAATGGCCTGTAAATGTATTCATTTAGCTCCACCGCAATACTAATCTTTAGAAATCTATTTCTAACATTGAAAAACTAGGAGATGCTACAAACAAATCTGGATTTTTGCTTCTTTTGAACAAATCAGAAGATCTTGGTCCACATTCCCCACGGCAATGACGTGCTGGATTGGCCCTCTGCGCTGGCCACGCATTCCCCAGGCCACCACTCCCAAGGGTGTTCCCATTTGAAGCACTGTTGTCATTTACCATCTCACTTGCTGGTTATTTTTGCTTCCATTTGGCCTGCTTCACTCAGTCACATTCCCTGCCTGGCCCCTGGAGCACTGTTGGAGTTTGTGACTCCAGATTGGGAGGCCATTGCAAATCAGGGGCAGGTTGAAGCAAGGTTTAAACCACTGATGAGTTAGGGCCTAGATTGGCTTTCTGCCTTAAGGCTCAAAGTAGACATAGATTGATGGCATACTTCAAAGGCCAAAGAGATACTTCTAAGAGTCTGAAAGAACTGCTGCTACTTGTCTGTATAACATCTATTGTGCCTTTCAAGAGAATTACATGATGTTTAAATACAATAAACGAAAGCTTTCAGAAATAGATATAAATACTGTAGAAGAATGCTAACATATCTTACATCTGGATCACCTTAAAGAAGCAACATAAGGTTCAGTCTTAAAATGATTTTGTAAAATAGTAATGTGTACTTTTATTTTATTAAAATCTTTTATTGACTTCTTTATCTGTCCCATATAGTAATAAATGTTTGCAGATGGAAGGAAGAAATGAAAAAATAAAGAACTACTGGCGTAGTGGCTCCGTCTCAAAAAAACCCCACAAAAAACAAAAAAAGAAAGGAACCACTTGAATGCAGAGATTGATTAATCCATTTTTTTAATTTAGTTTTTTTTTTTCTTGAGACAGAGTCTCACTCTGTTGCCCAGGCTGGAGTGCGATTGTGTGATCTTAGTTCCTTGCAACCTCTGCCCGCAAGGTTTAAGCAGTTTTCCTGCCTTGGCTTCCCGAGTAGCTGGGACTACAGGTACGTGCCGCCACGCCTCGCTAATTTTCGTATTTTTTTAGTAGGGGTTCACCATGTTGGCCAGGACTCCTGACCTCAAGTGATTCACTCGCCTTGGCCTCCCAAAATACTGGGATTTCAGATGTAAGCCACTGCCCCTAGACCATTTTTTTCTTCTTTTTCTTCCCCCCTTTTTTTTTTAATTAAAAAATATGGAACACTTCACGATTTGCATGTCATCCTTGTGCAGGGGCCATGCTAATCTTCTCTGTATCATTCCAATTTTAGTATATGTGCTGCCGAATATGAGCACTTTTTTTTTTTTTTGAAACCAAGTCTTATTTTGTCACCTGGGCTGGAGTGCAATGGAGTGATCTCAGCTCACTACAACTTCTGCCTCCCGGTTTCAGCGATTATCCTGCCTCAGCCTCCTGAGTAGCTGGGACTACAGCCGCCTGCCACTACGCCCAGCTAATTTTTTGTGTTTTTAGTAGAGACAGGGTTTCACCATGCCAGCCAGGATGGTCTCAAACTCCTGACCTCATGATTTGCCTGCCTCAGTCTCCCAAAGTGCTGGGATTACAGGCGTGAGCCAGTGGACCTGGCCCCCCCTGTATACTTTAAATAATCTCTGGATGTTATAACACCAAATGCAATGTAAATGTCATGTAAATAGTTGTTATGCTATTTTTGACAAGAAAAAATCTGTATATGTTCAGTACAGGTGCAAACATCCATTTTTTTTCTTGAATATTTTCTATTCATGGTTTATTGAATCCATAAATGCAGAACTCACAGAAATGGTGAGCCAACTTTTTTGGGAAATGTAAGTTTCCCTTTGTTCCTTGCCTCCCAGTCACCCACATGCCTCTCTAGAAATAACTGTTAATTAGTTTGAATGTCTCCTTCCACATAGAGGTAATGTTTGCAAACCTTCACATGGATCTGTTGTCTACTCACCCACCCCTCTTCTGTCTTAGAATACCATATGCATCTGCATTTATTTAGCACAGATACAGTATCTTTAGGTACTAATCATATGTTTATGAATTTGAAATCCCTGAACTTCCCTATTTAGTCATATAAATAGAATTTTGCTGGTAGAAAATTTCCTGAAGCTTCATGTGGTTTTAGGCCTAAGTCAGTGAGATTTGCCAAAGGTTTGGCAGCTTTAACCAATGGTGATGCACCTGTTCTCAGTTACTTTCTTCTGAGCTGTGTCTGATAAGCAAGGAAAGGAATAAGCTAAATGACACCCAGGATGATCTTAGGGATGTGCCACGCAAGATAATGAATGTGCTTCACTTCTATCGCTTGGCCCAGCTTGCAGATCCCTTCCTTGCTCGAGCTGATGGGTCTTATCTCTTATTTGAAGTTATTTTCTATCTCCCCTTGCTGCCTGTCGGATTTTGGTGAAACTTCATTTCTCAGTGAATACTTCCTTTCTGAACAGCTTCACACTGCTGAAAGATGAATCATGCTACCTCTGTTTCTGAACTGTATCTTATTAACCCTATGTTTCTCTCTCTCCTTCTCTCTTTGAGACAAAGCCTTGCTCTGTTGCCCAGTCTGAAGTATACTGGCACAATCTTAGCTCACTGCAGCCTCCAGCTCCTGGGTTCAAGGGATCCTCCTACCTCACCCTCACAAGTAGCTGGAACCACAGGTGCCCACCACCATGTTTGGCTAATTTTTGTTTTTAGAGATGGGGGTCGCTTTATGTTGCCCAGGCCCCTTTTCCTTTTTCTTTTTCAGATATGGAGTCTTGCCATGTTACCCAGGCTGGATTTGAACTCCTGTGCTCAAGGGATCCTCCTACCTCAGTATCCTTAGTAGCAGGGATTATAGGCACATACCACAGTGCACAGCTTTCATATTTTTCTTTTTCTTTTTTTTTTTTTTGAGACGGAGTCTTGCTCTGTCGCCCAGGATAGAGTGCAGTGGCATGATCTCAGTTCACTGCAACCTCCGCCTCCCAAGTTCAAGTAATTTTTCTGCCTCAGCCTCCCGAGTAGCTGGGACTACAGGTGTGTGCCACCATGCCTGGCTAATTTTTATGTTTTTTAGTAGAAATGGGTTTCACCATGTTGGTCAGACTGGTATCAAACGCCTGACCTTGTGATCCACTCGCTTCAGCCCCTCAAAGTGCTGGGGATTACAGACGCGAGCCACTGCGCTTTTTTTTTTTTTTTTTTTTTGAGATAGAATCTTATTCTGTTGCCCAGGCTGGAGTACACTGTCGTGATCTGGGCTCACTGCAACCTCTGCCTCCTGGGTTCAAGTGATTCTCCTGTCTCAGTGTCCTAAGCAGCTGGGACTATAGGTGTGTGCCACCATGCCTGGCTAATTTTTTGTATTTTTAGTAGAGATGGGGTTTCGCGATGTTGGTCAGGCTGGTCTCGAACTCCTGGCCTCAAGTGATCAGCCCTCCTTGGCCTCCCAGAGTGCTGGGATTACAGACATGAGCCATGAGCCACCGTGTCTGGCCTCATCTCTTTCTTTAAGCAGAATTTAAAAAATCAAAACTGGTTTGTTTTCTGACCCTTGTGTGGGTTTGCATCGCAGTTCTTGAGGAAAGGATGGTCATTCTTCTCCACACTCAGAATTTATTTTGGTCCCATGAAGCCCAATGCTCCAATGCAGCTGTTAACAAGCTGCCCCAATGTTTGCAAAATGGGAGGAATACACATTGATGAGCTTATCACTCATTCATTTAGTCATTAATTCATGAATCAAATATTTATTGAGTGCCTACTCTGGGTCAGGCAGCCTCGGCCTAAGTCACCAAACAAAAGAAAGACCTCTGTCATTAGAGGGCTTGTTCTCTGGCATGCATGCATGTGGGGTGTGGAGGACAGACAAAAATACATAGACAATTTATTTAGTATGTTACAAGGTGATAAATGCCACAGGGGTGGGCGAAGGCAGGCCAAGGGAGGGTAGGAGTGGATGACAGGGGTCACAATACAGTTTAAAATAATATAGTCAGGGTAGCCCCTGTTGAGGGTGTGAAATGTGCACTAAGACTTCAAAGAGCAGAGGATATCCTTATGCTATATCCTGTGTTTGTGTGTGTGTGTGTGTGTGTGTGTGCACGCACGCACGCATGTGCACGGACTTGCATGAAAATACCACTGAAGACAGAATTTTTTTTTTTTTTTGAGATGGAGTCTAGCTCTGTCATCCAGGCTGGAGTGCAGTGGCACAATCTTAGTTCACTGCAGCCTCCGCCTCAGCCTCCTAAGTAGCTGGAACTACAGGCGTGCAGCACCATAACCAGCTAATTTTTGTATTTTTAGTAGAGATGAGTTTTCACCATGTTAGCCAGGCTGGTCTCGAACTCCTGACATCAAGTGATCCACCTGCCTCAGCCTCCCAAAGTGCTAGGATTATAGGCGTGAGCCACTGTGCCCAGCTAGAAATTTTTTTATCAGTTAATTTGAGATATAAGGCGGGCGCTGTGGTGCGTGCCTGTAGTCCCAGCTACTCGGGAGGCTTAGCTGGGAGGATCGCTTGAGCCCAGGAGTTCTGGACTGTAGTGCGCTATGCCGATTGGGTGTCCGCACTACGTTTGGCATCAATATGGTAACCTCCCGGGAGCGGGGGACCACCAGGTTGCCTAAGGAGGGTTGAATTGGCCCAGGTCGGAAACAGAGCAGGTCAAAAACTCCCGTGCTGATCAGTAGTGGGATCTCGCCTGTGAATAGCAACTGCACTCCAGCCTGGGCAACATAGCGAGACCCCGTCTGTATTAAAAAAAATTTTTTTTGAGATGTAATTCACATACTAGCCAGGTGTGGTGGCTCATGCCTGTTAATCCAGCACTTTGAGAAACTTAGGCAGGAGGATTGCTTGACCCTAGGAGTTTCAGTCCACTGTGGGCTACATAGTGACAACCTGTCTTTAAAAACAAAAATTAAAAATTTAGCTTGGTGTGGTGGTGTGTATCTGCAGTCCCAGCTATTTATGAGGCTGAGGCTGAGGCTGAAAGATCACTTGAGCCCAGGAGGTGGAGGCTGCAGTGAGCTGTGATGACGCCATTGCACTCCAGCCTGTGTGACAGTGAGACCCTGTTTCTAAAAGAAAAAAAAATTCATACGCCATAACATTTACCATTTAAAAGTATACAGTTGAGTGGTTTTTAGTATATTTACAGAGTTGTGCAACCATCACCATTATCTAATTCCAGAATATTTTCATCACCCTCCAAAGAAACCCATTAGCAGTCACTACCCATTCCTGCCTCTCCCCATCCCCTGGCAACCGATAATCTACTTTCTGTCTTTATAGATTTGCCTATTCTTGGCATTTCATATAAATGGAATCATGGAATATGTGGGCTTTTGAGTCTGGCTTCTTTCACTTAGAGTAATGTTTTCAATGTTCATCCATGTTGTAGCATGTATTAGTATTTCTTTTTTCTTTTCTTTTCTTTTTTTTTGAGATGGAGTCTCACTCTGTCGCCCAGGCTGGAGTGCAGTGGCACAGTTGGCTCACTGCAACCTCTGCCTCCCAGGTTTAAGGGATTCTCCGGCATCAGCCTCCTGAGTAGCTGGGATTACAGGCACGCGCCACCATGGTCAGCTAATTTTTGTAATTTTAGTAGGCACGGGGTTTCACCATGTTAGCCAGGCTGGTCTCAAACTCCTGACCTCAGGTAATTCACCAGCCTTGGCCTTCCAAAGTGCTGGGATTACAGGCATGAGCCACTGCACCCAGTCAAGTATTTCATTTCTGGATAGATAATATCTCATTGCATGGATAGACCACATTTGGTTAGGGTTTTATCAGTTGGTGGTGGGTGCCTTTGAATTTTAAATATTGCCAAGTGTCATCCATGAACTATAGAGATTTGCCCTCCCCCTTAATTAAGAACTGGATGGAGGCTGGATGTGGCACCTGTAGTCCCAGCTACTCAGGAGGCTGAGCTGGGAGGATACTTGGGCACAGGAGTTAGATACTTGGACACAGCGGGCTGCGATCACACCACTGCACGCCAGCCTGTGCAACAGAGGGAGACCCTGTATCTAAATGAAAAAAATAAAAAGACCTTGTGGGGGTAGTTGTCAGGACTGATGGTGCCCTTGCAGTCAGCACCAGTTAGGCTCAGTTTTGGAGAAATTAAAAAGCCACTCCCTCCAGAGTCCCGCTTTCCCAGGTGCCTCCCTCCTGAGCGGAAGCTCTGGGTGGTCCATATGTGGTAATACAGATCTGTGGATTTTTTTCAAGTGTGTTTTCTATTGCACATTAAATTTTTTTCAGCTTTAAAATATAACCTTGGTAAGTTGTTTACTCAAGAAAATTCTCAATGAGTTTTCTTTCATTCTTTTGTCTTTTTAACATTTTGGGTGTGGTAGCAAGTAGAAGCAGATTCATCCTAACCAAATATTTGCAAATATCTGAAGAAAGCTGTTCTGGCCAGGGAAGGAAGACTCCACGGAGGAAGTGGGAATTGGATCAGGCTTTTCAAGGAGGGGTTCAATTCTCAGAGGACTAGATGAGGAAGGAAAAGACATGTTCCAAAAAGGGGCAGGGAATTAAAAGTTTATTTTCTGGGTGACTGGGAACCTCTTAGCCCTCGAGCACGTGCTTTAGATATGTTAGTTTGGCAGCCAGCAGTCTGTGCATAGAGGGTGATAATGATGTTGGACTCCTCTGGCTGCACGAGGCGAGGCAAAGTTTCCAGACTTTTTGGGGGGTGGTGTCTGAATTATAATTTCTGAGGCTGCAGAAAGATGAACTCCATCAGAAGGTCCTCAAGGTCTTCCTCACTCCTTCAGTACAGACTTCAGACAGAGAAGCTGTCTAGGCGACACCTGTGCAACAACCGGACACGACCCAAGCTGCAAACTACCCCCGAGTGCCCCGGCCTTCCCCGTTGGATCCTAGAGGTGGGAGTAGGAATAGAGCGCCCGGAGCGGGCGATCAAGCTTCCTGGGAACTGTAAACTGGGGCGGGGAAACCCGGAAGGACCTGGCCTTTCAAGACCAAATGGCCCTAACTCCTGCACAGGACCAGGACGCATGGCGCCTCCGGAGGGGGCGCGCATCGCCTGGAGCAAGTTGCCGTCCGGGTTCCCGCCGAACTCTTAGCAACCGCGAGGAGAAATGTCTGCCGTGGAGGGCGGAGCGCGGCGGGGGCGGAGCGCGGCTGAGGGGGCGGAGCGAGAACGAAGGGGCGGGGTAGAGACGACGGGCGGGGGCGGAGCGAGAATAATGGGGTGGAGCAAGACGGTGAGGGAGGGCGGAGCAAGGACGATGGGGCGGGGCGCAGACCGCGGGCGGGGGGCGGAGCTGGGACGATGGGGCGGAGCCAGGATAAAGGGGCGGAGCGCAGATGAAGCCGGGGCGGGGGGGCGGGGGGGGCGGGGCGTGCTCGGCCTTCGGGCCCCGCCTCTCGCCGCAGGCGCGCCCGCCCCGCCTTCTCACTCCCTACGGCGGCGGCGGCGGCGGCGGCGGCGGCGGCGGCGGCGGCGGCTGAGGGCGGGGAGGGCGGGGAGGGCGGGGAGAGCGGGTCACGACGCTGCCAGGGCGGGGATAACCCCTCACGTGGAGCAGATGAAAGGGCCGCGGCGCGACGGCCGGGGGAGCCGAGCAGAGCCTGCGACCCACAAAGCCGCCACCGCCGCCGCGATGGGGCTGTGAGGCGTCCGCCCGCCTTCGGTCCTCAGCCGGCCAGCGACTATGCCCGGCCGCGCCCGCCCTCCGCGCCCTCCCGCCGCAGGACCATGAGGCCGCGCTCGGGCGGGCGTCCAGGGGCCCCGGGCCGCCGCCGCCGCCGCCTCCGCCGCTGCCCACGCGGCCTCCGGTGCCGCCGCCTGCCGCCGCCGCCACCGCTGCCGCTGCTGCTCGGGCTGCTGCTGGCGGCCGCGGGGCCCGGCGCGGCGCGGGCCAAGGAGACGGCGTTCGTGGAGGTGGTGCTGTTCGAGTCGAGCCCAAGCGGCGACTACACCACCTACACCACCGGCCTCACGGGCCGCTTCTCGCGGGCCGGGGCCACGCTCAGCGCGGAGGGCGAGATCGTGCAGGTAGCTGCCCGCCGCCCGGGCCCCACGCCGCTGCAGCCACAAGATGGCTCCGGGGGCTGCGCCTGCCGACCCCGCCGCGGGCTGGCTGACTGGCGGGCGGGCGGGCGGGAGGGGCGGCCGAGAGGCCAGCGGCATCCATCCCCTGCGGGCGGGCCGGCGGGCGGGACGCGGCCTCCCGGGCGCCGCTGCGGGGGGCAAGCGCACGTGGGGGCTCGGGCTCCCTTGAGTCCCGGGGCGGGAGGAGGACCCTGGGCTCGGCACCCACGTTGGGGCGGCTTCCTTGGCCGTTTGGGTATTTCGGTCTGCCTCAGGTGGAAGTCCCGGGAACTACCTGTTGAATGCCAACTTTGGAAAGACAAGTGATGAGGGATAGGTGGCTCGTTTCAGGTTGCAGGCTTTGCTTTCCATCCATGCATATTCTTTTTGGGTGCGGCCAGGTTTGTCTGAAGGGCTGCATAACATCGGGTTCTTCGCCGGAACCTGCCGCCCGCCTCACCTGAGCGCCGCTGACCCTCCTGCGGGTCTCTGGACAAGCAGCAGCAGGCCGAGGAGGAGGCGGAGCTGATTGAGGAGTGGGGATCCGGGGTTCCACGCGCGGAGTGGCGATGGAAGGCAGCCCTCACTGCATGCCTCACATTACAGAGGGTGGGAGTGATACTTCCTGCCCGTCCCTCGGCCAAAGACTAATGCGAAGGGACTGCAAATGGGGAGACGGGGTCTTTCACTGACAGGGCCTTCACCTTGGACCAAGTGAAAGAGATCACATTCCGAAGGAAGCTAGCTAGGGAGAGCTTTAAGCTGTGCTTATTCTTTGGAGGAGGGTCTCCCAGCTGAAGCTTCTGCGGTGGCAAGCTGGGTGAATGTCTTACCGCTTCCTTGGCCATGATTTTATCACCTTGTTAGACGGCCAGCGCACTTAACGGCGGTTAATATGCACATCTCGGATGGGGGCGATTTGTAAAGGTTGGCTTGTCTTTGAACCTTTGGGGTGTTCGGATGTCTGCAGGGCCTAAGCTTTGTGGGCCTTCTGTGCTGTACTGTTGGGTGAGTTATGAATGAAAAGAAGGGGACTGCATGGAATGATTGCATAGCAGCCCGCAGTGTAGACAGCCTCTTCCGTGGTGTCCTTTTCCCTCCTTGGGTGCAGACTCCAAGCCCTGCCTGCATAGGACAGGGAGAGTTGTGCAGCTTGACTCCTTAGAGGTGTGCCCTTGGAAAACTGCAGGAGGCACCCAGGCCCATGCGATGTATCAGCAGCATTGCCTTAGCGGGCTCTTATCCCCATCTGAAAACTTCTGTGGGGTAAATAGAAGCGGAAATTCCTTCACTGAACCCTTTGACTATCTATATTATAATGCTTTTAGACTTAAAAAATTTACAATTATGATCTTTATAAGTTTTAGAGATGATGCTTTGCTGAAGATTCCTGAACATTTCAGTCACCACCTTCAAGAATAGTTTGAATCTTAAGTCTGGCTACTTGAAACTCCTTGTCTTTCTTTGAGGCTTTCATTGTGCCCCGATGGTTTTAGAAATGTTTGATTTATAGCCTTCTAAAAAAAAAAAAAGATGTTTTAGCGCGGCACTTGACTTTTTGAAGGAGACTTTTGAAGTTTGCGATTTTTATCTGCAATGTTTTAACATGTCACTCTTTCTCAACAGTAGTTTGTCTGGAGTGAGCTATCCATTATGAATAGTGTTATGCTTTGGAGATAATCTTGGGTTCACCATTTAATACAAAATTAGCAGTTTAAACACCATTTGTAACTGTTTTATCCTTGTGAGTAGAGAGATAATATGTGAATTTGGCAGAAGGAACCTATTCTCTTTTGAAACTTTTTGAAGTGCTTATCTAACTCTTTTGTAGTCCATTAGCCTAGCCAAAAAAAAAAAAAAAAAAAATTAAGTCAACAGTTGCTAAGTAAAGTGACTTAAATGGTATTTAATAAGTTTACCTGTTAAGCAATCACTAATAGGTGTCCTTAATTCCCTTATATCTGCAGTAATGTTGGTGAGTTTATCTGAGCTGTCTGAATAGTCATTTCATGGTGCACCTCGTATCTTTAGTAACTTTATTGTGGTGGTTGACTTGTTGAACCTCTCTGTTTCTGCGGACAGAGTGCAGTGTGGCTTTCAGGGATGTATGTATACAAAGGCTAGTGTGCTTTTATGAGTTCTGCAAATACTGTTTGATTGAAGGAACTGGTGTGGACTTTGTCTGGCAGCCCTGAAAGTTTTTTTGTGAGGAAAGGTGATGTTTTAGGGCCGCTGAGAGGGAATGTAACATTTTCTTTTGGTGAGAAATGAGAAAGCAGAAGAAATAAATTAGTGTCCAGCTTTGGACTAATCATGTTTTCTGAGTAACACAAACTTTTCAAGACCTCCTTTTATTTACTATCTTTAAAAAAACCTCCTTTTGTTTACTATCTTGAAAAACCTTTATAAGCTTTAGAGATGATGCTCTGCTGAAGATTCCCAAACATTTTATTCTTAACTCTTGCTCATTGTGACTTCCTGTCTTTCTTTTAGGCTTTCACTGTGCCCTGGTCTCACAATCTCATTGAACTTTTCAAAACCTTCTTTTATTTGCTATCTTAAAAAAATAATGGCCAGGTGTGGTGGCTAATGCCTGTAGTCTCAGCATTTTGGGAGGCTGAGGCAGTAGGATTGCTTGAGCCTAGGAGCTGGAGACCAGCCTAGGCAACACAATTAGACCTGGTCTCTACAAAAAAAAAAAAA
>PVKV010009300.1:40240-82237 GCA_004027835.1 Alouatta palliata | reverse complement strand
TGAGTGAGAATATGCGGTGTTTGGTTTTCTGTTCCTGTGTCAGTTTGCTGAGAATGATGGCTTCCAGGTTCATCCATGTCCCTACAAAGGATGCAAACTCATCGTTTTTGATGGCTGCATAATATTCCATGGTGTATATGTGCCACATTTTCGCTGTCCAGTCTATCATCGATGGGCATTTGGGTTGGTTCCAGGTCATTTCCAACACTTACTTTTAAATTGATTTAGTTCTTCAGTCTCACATTTCCCATTTAATACCATCTCCTTAGTTAAACTACCATTGTCTCAGAGCAGAACTTTCTGCATCCCTAATTAGGTCATATTCCCTTATTATACCAACTAGGTGACATGTGGACATTTTTTCCCCACAAAGTCAGGCCAGCAGATTGTTTGACTAATGTTTATTCCCCATACAAGACTGCAAACTGCATGCGGGCAAGGGTCATATCAGTTGTGACTCACCACATCCTCACTGCCCAGCACTGTTCCTTTATATGGCAGACACTCCATAAACATTTTTGAAATGACTAAATGATTGTTCCTAGTTTGTCGTTAGGAACAACTATAATAAAACTATAATAAAGGAAGTAAATATTTTGCAGAAATTATACAACATATATCAAAAATTTTTGAAAGTCTGGGATAGCCTTTGGATTTTCCATAAAGTTGGTATTTTTATAATTATTTGGATCAAGAGTATTCAAATAATTTTAACAGCAGAATATTATCCTGAATTTTAACTTAATGCGAATGATGAAAACATTAAGGAAGCATGGAGCCGCTGCTGTGACAACAGACTTAGAGGTTCAGGAATTCAGTGCACTTTAAACCCCTTTATCCCAAAAAGGGACTCCCAGGGCTCTTGAACCTCTGCTGAAAATGGCTTCAATCTCACAGTATTACAAGCACCTTTCAGTCGAAATGGAACAGAACATATTAGACAGCCAAAGATCTCAAAATGCTACCAGATTTCTAACTCTCACTGTTAAAAATGAAAACTGTCTGATATATGAACACTGTTGGAATTGCTGAGGAGGCCAAGTAATTCACTGCCTCCTTCCTTTGCCCGAGTTCCGAACAAATTCACTTAAGAGCTGACAGAGGACAAAACATCACCTTTAATACTGGTAAAGATAACATTGAATAGTGTGTGTGCGTGTTTTTCTTTCTCCAAGTGGTGGGCTTCCTTATGAGGTTCGGTTTTATTATGATATGCATTTTCCCCAGCCCAGTCACAGATAGTGGTAAGAGGACCAGCCTATCCATGACAAGATCCTGCCCATGACAGACGTATACAGAATGAACAGAAAACATTCATTACGGCAATGAATATCCCTCACATGGACACAAGTATTGGGAATGGAGAATAAATGTTTCCCCAAAAACAGAGGGAAGGGTAAAAATAGGAGAGCGAGAGAGAAAGAAAGAGAAAAACAGAGAGAGAACACAAATGATTCTCTAAATGGCTAAGTGCCAGGTAAAGTTTCACTTTTCTCATGTGTAAAACAAGGATAGCAATATTAGCCCTGATATAATAGATGATGTCGTTACAAAAATCTGCTGGAATGATGTATATAAAGGGGCCTTTTAAACTATAAAGTATCATGTAATTCAAGGCATTAGTAGTAGTAGTAGTGGTAGTTAGTAGAACAGAAAATATTTCAACCTAACTTCTTTGAAGGACTCTTTGGGGTGTGGGGTTGGCAATAAACTTTTCAACTTTGTCCCATTTAAGGAAAAAAGCTTTCCAAGGATGGGGCAAAAGACCTAAGTACATCTTTTTCTAAAACGAAGAATACCTACAATGTCACTCACATTACAACAACAAAAACTAGCTCTTCTTATTCATCAGATGAAAGCAATGTTTCTATAGAGTACCTGTATTATGTTTCAAGCTACTGAATTTCTTAAGTTCTTAAGAAATTGCTACTTATCAACCAACTAACAAATTCTAGACTACTACAAAAACCATAATGTTCAGCTTCTCTTTCATTCATCTTTATTTAAAGAAGAATGAATAACAAAGTAAAGCCAGTCATAATAAAGAATCAATGTGCAATAAGGCTGGACTACATCAGGCTTGATTTGTACGACATTTCTTTTCCTTTTTAACTTAAAGCTTAAGAGTTCCATTTGTTTATTTACTGACAAAACTATATTCATAGTGCTTCCACTTACAAATGCAGGACACATAAAAATAAAACCAAGATAGTAGAAAGCTTTTGACATTTACACAACATATTCCAAATTTCAACTCTCAGATATTTTTTGTTAAAACTGACCTTGTGATATCTTTCATCATTCATATACTACTAAACATTAAAATATTTCTATATTAATTTGAAAAAGTATCCAGACAAGTTTAATATGTCCAAAATGGACTACCATTTCACCTCCTCTTAATCTTTTCCATTTACATTTTTTAAAAAGAAAATGTCTTGAAGATTACTTGATTTCACTTAAGTAGTGCCACTTTTATTATTAACACCAAGTTTTCTACTTTAAGACAATTATTTTCTATTTGGGGGAATGTTTGCGCCATCTACTGGACGCATACACACTACTTTTATCCAACAAGAATTACAATGCCACGTCCAAAGGTACTTGTGAAGTTGTTCCTTATAAACAATTCTGGAACAAAATCTGCTCCTTTTCTTTCTTTTTTTCTTAAGGCACATTTCAGCACAGGAAATCAGTACCTTCCCACTCCAGAAAAGCAACACTAAGATACATTAGTTCAAATAACTCAATATTCCTATTTTAATAGAATCATTTAACAGTCATACATTCACAGGCATACAAATGAAAGACGCAAAAAAATACATTTCGAGTAAAAGAAATAAGTAATGCATTTATTTCATGGTTTATGAAAAAAGTATACCCATCCCTAATTTTAAAACTATTATAAGCAGAAATCCCTCTCCTTTTATATATAAAACTAGGGAAAAAGACTAGAAATCTGTTACATGAACTTGTAGAGGAATGAGACTACTTAACAGAAAATAATAAAAGAGTTAAAACCAGTCTGATGGTGTCTCTGGATTTTTCTTAATAAGTAACAACCATTAAATGGAATGGGGGTACAATCAGCCCTTGGAAGATAATGACTTCTAAATATATTTTTCCTCCCTCTCTTTCAGATGGCACCATCTAAACAGTAGAATTGAAAAGAAACATAATATCTATTCAGTTTCAATTAAGAAGGTAGATTATTTTTCCACAGGAAAATAAAATGTGAATCTTGCTTGAAGATTCATGGCAAAACTACATTCCTAGTTATGAGATTTGATTCAATTGCTGACCATTTATATCTGCTTTTCAGGGAGATACATAAATAATTGGAAAGTTAACAAGAATTACACTATAATGTTAACAGACCAGAATCCAAATAATCTTTAGCTCCCCAGAGGTTTTTCTTTATTTCCTTCCTTTGATCTACAATTAGAAAATTGGCAAGAAAAACTTAGACACTATAAGACATATTTTGGAACTAGTGCTCTTCAGTGGTAATTGATTTATTTAATATTAACTTTGGTAGTTTAGAACAGAAGATATGCTCATCATTAATGCCAAAATAATATAGAAGGTATTATAAAAGGTAAAGATAAACTACCGTGGGAGTTCCTACAAGAGAGACTTCCAGACAGATGAACACAGGTGAGTAAATGATCCTTAGTAAACTAAAAATAAATTTGTGAACTCTAAAAAGCATAAAATTCTAACAAATTTCAATACAGTTTTCCTCAATAAGCTCTGAAATAAGTAAAGGTTTCCATTTAGGCTTAAGTTAACCTTTTTTTCACTAGCATTCAAGTAAATTAAGCTTTATCTGAAAGTAAAAACCAACTTTAAAAAGTGAGTAAAATGAGATTGTTACATTATAAAATATTATATGCCATAGCATATTCTACTAATGTTGTTTAATAACTATCCCCACTGCATTTTATCACATCATTTTCCTTATAAAAACTTACTTTTTAAAAAACAGATTTTCTATATTATAAGCATTGTGCTTTATGCTTTATAGATTTCAGTTAATATAACAATCTTATAAGGTAGGTTCAATTATTGCTACAGACAATAAGTTATAACCAACTTCTGATACTTTTAATACTACAAAGACTATGCTAAAAACTACATATAACTATTAATACACAATTTCATTAAATATTTATTCTTTCTGACTTTGCTGCAAGATTCACTTTAGCATTCAATTTAATTTTGAAGCAATGGGCTCCAGCTGCTATATATATAAAACTGTCTTCAAGTAAGCTTTTTACTCCTTATATATGGAGGAAATGGTCTTGATCTCAGAACAACAAGATCAAGACCACTCCTTGCATTCTGGGAAGACGGACATCCTGTGCTAGATGCTGGATTGATTATGAATGTGAAAGTGTTCACATACATAGAATGTCATCCCTTGTGGATGTAAGATAGCAATCTTCATTGAGAAAACAACAACTAAGAGTTAAGTAGTAGGGAAGCCTCATGAGGTGCCATTTAAGATCAGCAGTCTACAGCAGACAGTGTCACATCACAGTAGCAAAACAGCTCAGAATCCATCAGTGACAGCAAGCTATACTGGAGTTTCTTATTTTCTTTGTGATTACTTTCTCATTTGTTGTCCCTTAACATAAAGACTTTGAGAAGTTCTACACTGCTTTAACTGTACAAAGAGTCAAAGGAAGGAGTGTCCACAATGCAAGAGACAGAAGATGAGGTGAAGTTAGGGCACATCTGAGGTCCAGCACAGTATTAAGAAAAGGATGTGAGAATCCCTCCAGGAGGGGAACGGTCAGAATTAAAGTTCCAGCTTCACAGTCTAGTCAGCTACACCTAGAGAGATTCTCCTTCCTAAAACCAGAGTTTCGAAGTTCTTCTCTTCAGGGCAACGGTATTCTCTTTCAGTTGTTCCCACTAACTCTTAAGAATGGGGCAACAAAATTACCTACTTATTTCAAAGAAAATGAGTAGAGTCCCTACACTAATATTATACTTACAGATAAGAATTCTAAAACTGGTCTCAGTTGAGTCTGAGTCAGGTTTTCTAATTGTAAATGGAGGTAATGATTGGTTTCCTAATTCCTTCAAAGAATTATCCAGAGGATCAAATGACCTAATATATGTATTATCCCTAGTAATAAGTATAAAGATACTATAGAGATGTTAAAAATACATACTGTTAGCATTATCTTGACATCTAGGCTATGCTCTCAACATCATCACAAAAAGTTAGATTTTGGAAATTCTGTCAATTGCCTGATTTTTCTACATAATATAACAAATGATTTATCTCAAATTGTTCTTTTTTGAGGAGGAGATAAAAATGATCATTCAACTAACTGCTCTGACTCATATGGACACAGCTGTAAAATCATGGGCAAAAAAAATTACCTTTAGTCTTCAGACTCATTTATTTATCTATTGTTAATATAGGAAACTTTCCTAAACACATTTTCCACAATATTCCAAACATATTGATAAGCTAATTGCTAACTTTTCAAGAGTTGGAAATAAAGTATTTCAAATTGTACATATTCTAATTCAGGGGTTTTCCAAACGTTAATAAGCAACAAAATCATACACAGAGAGCTTGTGAATATACAGACTGCTGCCCCCACCAACCTCCCAGAGTTCAAAATTGGACAGATCAGGCTTGAGAATTTGCATGTTTAAGTTCTCAGGTAACGCTGACGTTGCTGGCCCGGTATCCAGTATCTACACTTTGAGAACTGCTGTTTTAATCTGTACCTATTCTGAAACTTTAACAAAAATGAACAAAAACCAACCATCTCTGTATATTTAAAAAGTATTTTATCTAAAAGTATATAGTTATATTCCCAAGAGTACAATGAACAATTTTAATGGAAATAAACCAAAATAACATTTTCTTGTTTGCTTTTTAAATTTGATCATAGTGCCCCCAAGTGGATACAAGCATTACTTACAAAAAAAGAACCCTAAATATTCTCACTGGGATAGGATTATGAGAATTTATCTTTTTATTTGCCAGAATGCCCAACCCGCTGCTTTGCCCAGAATATATTCAGTAACAGGGTTAATGAATAAATGTCCCCACCCCCACCCCCCATTTTTAGAAAGGCCTATCACTCTTGCTCTCTAGAGATGCTAGGCTATGTAACCCCCAAATCTCTTTTAGCTCTTAAATTCCTACATATCTAAAATGTAGGATACTGGTAGTTGTCTATTTGTGCCAGATACTAGAAAAATTCTTTGAAATAAAATTTTCTTTTTAGATAGAACCAATAACATCTTGATTAATATGTAAAAATTATTTATAATATAAAGCAGTGGTTAAAATAATAGCCTGGAGCTTAAAGGGTTGATATTGACTAAATAACTTTCTTAATAATTAATAACTGTCTTACCTGAACGTATGTAACTCTCCATCTAGCTCCCTGCCACCAACTAGCATTTTTATATCCATCCCTTTATCATTCTTTTAATTTCAGAAAATACTCTTCGATTTTAAATGTACACCCATGGTCTTAAATTTTTATAACCATTCAAATCAACAAACTTAACGCTGCTTTTGGTAGCACCAAGCAGTGGCACTGGCAAATGCAATAATGGGGCTAATGAATACATTTACCTTTTTGTGTTTCCCTTAGCTTCTTTAAGCACATGTATTTCTCATATGAAATATCCAGAAAAGTCTCATGTTATTTATGCCAATTAACAAACTGCTAACATGTCATGTTAATAAAAAAAGCAATTGACCTAAGTAGAAGAGCTAATTACATGGAGTAAGATAATTAAACGATTCTCAATATGTAATCAAAAATTATGGCTGGAAGTGTTTCACAATGTTGTCTTTATGTTTTCAAGTATCTGCCTATCTGCAAAATTCTAATCAGTGCATCCATATGCATAAAAGACAGATCCAGTGCAGATGTTAATTTGTTGCATGATAGAAATCAGGTGTTCAATTACTAATAATGGGGTGTATGAGAGAACGTCCAAGATTTCCATTTAGCCGAACACATGCATCTCTGCTGACAAATGATTGCAAAGCATTCATATTGGAATTAGCTACTAACATGCACCCGAGGCACATCACATTCAGCTCCTTTATTATCCTCATTACATAATATTCACATCTCTAGCTCTGTGTATTACCTAATTTGCCAATGATTTAGGAGTTTGAACATTTGCTGATCTGAATTCTACTTATTGTACCTGAATTCTCTTAAAATAATGATTTTGATTTTTATGTAAACTCTAGAGGACTTTAACATGAGAGATTTTGTTTCCTAATCTTACATTTAAACAATCAAAACCATTTGCTTTTTTAGTAAGGTAAATTCCTTGAACTGATAATATCACTTCAAAATAGGCTAAGTTTTTACCACATCAAGCCTATTTCAACAATGCCTCCCAATATAGTCTCTAAGTGATATTTCAGCAAAGTAACTATACAGAGGAGATCAAATATATTTACTAGGCTAAAAGATACTATGCAGATTTGTTTTTCATATAGTTCACTACAAAGTCACACGCTTAAGACATAGTTATAAACTGAGATATGCCCCATGCCAAACTTAAAGACTGATGCAATTCTGAGAAATAAATGTCAGACTCATGCCACATTTTATGTCCTAAATCAAGGCCCTAATATTTAGAGTTTGCAAATTATTGAGCAAATAATAGGGTGGGCCTCAGGTAGCCACAGAAGAGATAATAGAAAGATTTGATTCGATGGCAGAGTGACAGTAATGCGTATCAATGAAAATGTCATTATTTTTAATAAAGGACACAAAGATTTACAAAAGAAAAAAGTGCACTTTTATTCCTTTTATTCTCTTATTTCAATGAAATCAATTTCAAAATATGTGACTATCCAAGGTTTCTTACTCATTATTTAAATAAATAAATACTGTTTCTGAGTATGTGGCAATTAGCAGAGCCTCAAAATTGTTCAAAAGTAGTAATGGGGAGGGATGTTTACATAAACCAAATAATAAAAAATGATGAACTCATGGGCCACATCTGGCTTGCAGATGTGCTTTGAAAGCTTAGCATTTAAAAATATATTTTGAAATCCCTTTTTCAGTACATGTTCTCTTGATTCCTGTAATGTTGATACTTCCACTCCTCATGACTCTTAACCTGATCACTTCGCACAAGTATTTGGCTTGTCTGGCCTCTGGTGGTGCTTGAGTATCATGAACTGACACTGTGATCACTTAAAGAGAAAAGTATTTTGTATTATTAGGTGGTGTTGCCTACCAGTTTAGAGAACAAGCTCTGGAATCAGATAAATGAGTTCAAATCACAGTTACTTATTAACTATATGACTCTGGGCAAATTTCTTAATCTTCTTATGCTTCAGTAATCTTATCTGTAAATTGGTATCATCATACCTATCACATAGTGTTGTAAGAACTAAATAAGAATATTATTTAATGTGATAGAGTCTTCAAATGTAATTAAAGTAATCTACTATATTTGGATGTCATATGTTTACATCAGCTTGCTAATTAGAGTAATAGCTGAGTACTCCAAAAAGGTAACAGTATATCAGATAATAAATAGGTTTTATTTTTTTAAAAAAAGTCTGTTAAAGAATCTTTCCAGTATGTTCACAAGACTTTTACAGAAAAGGCATACTTATCAGAATTATCCTATTGATATTGACCATACATTCCTGTAAGAACTTGTAGAGCATATTGCTGTATCATTGATGAAAATACATATTTGAATTTATGATAAGAACTCCATGAAAAATAAATCTTGTTTTAAAGGCTAATGGCAAGAGTTGTAGGTAGATGGGATGATATACTGAGCCCCACATCAGTGAAGGTAACTCATGCCTTTTGGGACCTTTTAAGGCTTTTACAAGAATTCCACCACAAGTCTTACTCTCACGTTTTCCAATGATACTTTATCAAACATTTGATAAAGTGAGGATAAAGAAGGATAACAAGACCTTAGAGGAAACCTTAGACTATTAGCAGCAGCTCTATCCAACTGAACTAAGTGGCTGCTGTGAGGCAGTCCTAAACTAGATTTGTTACTGTGAAGAGAGACAGAACCTGTAGCATGACAAGGCATCCTCATAGAAATTGCCTTTTGTAATTGGGTTTCTCCAAACCTAAATTTTATAATGTAAATCTATCTCCACAAAATAAAGCAAAAAAAAAAAAAAAAGTATTAGACAATTGACATCCTTTTGCTTTTACGAAAAATGAACAGATGCAGAATGGTTATAAATTATATTTACTGAATAATGAACAGACTAGACAAATAGAAGTATTTAAGATTATTTATTAAAGACCTGTTGTTGCAAAACAGTGTGCTATGAATTAAAATAAAAAATTAAAGATGAAAATTACACAGATCATTGCCACAGGATACTTACAAGTAAGAGAGCTAAGAAAGGTATCTTCAGACACAATTATAAATGTATAGTAGAAAGTGCTATAGGATTCTGAAGATGAAAATCTGTTTTCTATCAATTGAGCACATAAAGATCAAGGTTACTTCCTACTTTGAGTAGAAATCACATCTGTGAGGTTTAAAAAGATGAAAAAGTACCCAACCCATTGCATTTCCAAACTAGAAGCTTAATGGGAGGAGAAAAAATAAGCACACAATCAGGCGAGAAACCAATTACTGATGAGGGTCAGTAAATGGAGTCTGAAATTTCTACACAGGTAGGTCTTATGGAAAACAATCTTTTTATATGCATGGGATGTCAGGAGAAAAACCGGACCTAGAGGATTGAGTTTTCATAGCATGTTAAGATTCAGAAAACCTCAACTCTCACATCAAAGGTCTGGAAGGGTGCTAATGAAGATTAAGGGAAAGGGAGATCAAGCTCTCAAGCGACCTTGGTCAGACTTGGTCAAAACAATTCATTGATGAGAGTAATGAAAAGCCTGAATGAATGAGATTAGGGGAAGTTAATACATGAAAATACCATGTTCTCAATTATAAGTGGGAGCTAAATGATAAGAACACATGGGCACATAGAGGGGAACAACACATACTGGGGCCTTTCCAAGGGTGGAGAATGAGAGGAGGGAAGATCAGGAAAAATAACTAGTTACTAGGCTTAATACGCAGATGATAATAAAATAATCTGTACAACAAATCCCCATGACAAAAGTTTACCTATATAACAAATCTACACTTGTATCACTGATCTTAAAATAAAAGTTAAAAAAAAAGACTTTCAAGAAGCATGTATACAACTATTTATCCAAGAAATATATTTACAACTATTTGTTCTAGGTTGTTTAGACAAGTATCTATAAATGGCAATACAAGCAAAAATAAACACAACCAAAAGATTATGCTCCGGAAAATACAGAGAATACAGAATACCACATAACAGAGGAAAAATTCTAAGAGAAAATTATAAAGTGCAATGCTACAATGAAGAAAAAAGATGCTTTCGTATGCTAATAGAGAATGAAATTAAAGATAAAACTAGGTGAAAATTTTACAAAAATACTCTCAAGCAGGAAAAAAAGCTCTTTTGATGTGAAACAACTGTAAAAGAATTGGGGGAAAAAAAAAACTTTTACTTGAGTAATAAAATAAAACAAATAAAAACCAGGACAAAAATTTCATATTAAAATCTTAAGGCTATTGGAAAATAAGAAATACAGGGAAAAATAAGCTGAATTATTCAACTCAAGAATTTGGAAATAACCCAACAATCCTAGGGAAACAGAAGAAAGGAAATAATGAAGACTTGGGAGAAAATTAATGTAACTAAGATTTTTTAAGAGAAAGGGAATTAATACAAAAAGTATTGGTCCTTTGAAATAATTAGTATTGCAGACAAACATCTGCAGGAATAATAGAAATTAAACAGAGTATTTGAAGTGAGAAAAATGAAATAAAAAAAGAATTTAAAAATGGATATATAAAAACACAATAGAATATTTTAAAATATTAAAATATTAATAGCTAAATCTAAGAATAATCTGGAAAAAAATACTTTCCAAAGGAAAAACTGATGTAAAATACAAAGATTTAAATTGACCAAGAATTACTAAAAAACTTGAAATGGCCACCAAAGGTATTCAAAAATACCTCCCCTTACCTCCAACCCAAGTTTCCAATCCAGACATTATTAAAAATAAGTTTTTAATAAACTCCCAATAACAGAAAAATCCCTCTTATACAAAAGTTTCAGTTAAAAAAAAAAGAGAGAGAGAGAGAGAAAAACAAAGGGAAAAAGAGAATGTGGAAAAAAAAATACTGTCCAACTGATTTAATGGGGTTAATATACCTTTGATTCTGAGACTGAAAACCACTTCAGAACAGTGAAGAAAAAAATTTATAGACCAATTTAACCTACAAGCAGATTTGTGAAATTTGGCAGTGGAGAAGAATATAAACACACAAGAAGAAGCTTAACTAGCTTTTTTTAAAAAACAAAGAATATTTACCTTAACTCATTAGCAGTTAGATAAATTGAAGAGTATTACTTAAATTTTAATTTTAAATAACTTTCATAACATTTAAATAAAAAATTGTTTTCCATGAATGTAAGGATGGTTTCACATTAAAAAAAAAAACCCACCAATATAATTTACTACATTTGCTAGTTCAAGGAGAAAAATATCATTATCCTAATAGGTATGAGGAAGCATTTGATAAATCTCTAAAATCTGTGGTTTAAAAGACTATTTATTTAGTAAGGCTATATACCAAAAACATAAAACAAGTATTATGCTTATAAATACAGTCACACACACATGGCTTAATGATGGGGATGCATTGTGAAAAGGAATCATTAGGTGATTTTGTCATTGTGCAAACATCACAGAGTATATTTACACAAATCTAGATGGTACAAGCCTACTATACAACAAAGTTATACAGCATAGGCTATTGCTCCTGGGCTACAAACAGGTATAGCAGTTACTGTACTGGATATTACAGGCAATAATAACATAATGGTAAGTATTTGTGCATCTAAACATAGAAAAGATACAGTGAAAATATAAAAGATAAGAAATGATACATCTCTACAGGTCACTTATCATGAATGGAGCCTTCAGGACTGAAAGTTGCTCTTGGTGAATCAGTGAGTGAGCAGTAAATGAATGCAAATGCCATCACTATACACTCATAAATTTTATAAGCACTATATGCTTGGGTTAAGCTAAATTTATTAAAAAATACTTTTCTTTTTTCCAGAATAAATTAAACTTAGCTAACTATGGTATTTTTATTTAATAAACTTCACTTTATTTTCTAAATTCCTTTGTAGTAACACTTAGCTTAAAACACAAATACATATAGTTGTACAAAGATATTTTCTTTCTTACATCCTTATTCCATAAGCATTTTTCTATTTTTAAATTTTATTTTTTAGTTTTCAAACTTTTTTTAAAAAAACTAAGACACAAACACATATATTTGCCTAGGACTACACAAGGTCAAGACCATCAACATCATAGTCTTCCACCTCCATAACTTGTCCCACTAACAGGTCTTCAGGGAGAGCAGCCCACACAGACCTGTCACCTATGACAACAATGCCTTCTTCTGAAATACCTCCTGAAGGATCTGCCTGAGGCTGCTTTAACGTTCCTGTTCTTGTTCTTTTAATAAGGAGAAGGGGTACACTCTAAAATAAACATAAAAAGTAAATACATATAGGAGTAATGCAGTGATTTATCATTTTCACTTATTATGTAGGGCACACAAATGCATTTATTGTACTTTTCTACAACTGGCAGGGCCATAGGTTTATTTACACCACAATCCTCTAAAACACAAGTGATGTGTTGCATTATGACATTACAATGGCTATATCAACAGGAGATAGGAATTTTTCAGCTCCATTATAATCTTAGGGACCACTACTGTACATATCATTACATGGTACATGATTGTATAACATACAGCTCTTCTAAAACTAGTAAAAAATACATTTGCCTCCTGTCAATTCTAAATAGCAGAGCACTAGAGGCCCTGGCCCACTGCATAAGAGAAAAAAAAGAGTAAAGATAATAAAAGAAGAAAATAAAGCTACAATTATCTGTGGATGACATAATCACCTTTGTGGTAGAGAACATACAACAAAATAAGTGTTAGAATAAGAGAACTGAGCAAGTAACTCAACTTGCTAAAAGTGTGCTTCTACCACACAAAGGCAAAAGTGGAACAATAAATTGTCTTCCACGCAATAGTGCAGGTGTATTATAATACAAAATATATTGGTAGTTGTCCTTGGTTCCTAGCACAGAGGTACTGAATTCCTTGGGATTTCCTGAGTGAAAGTAGTACCTTTTATTATTCTTAAGGAGCCCCTTTCAATGAATTTATGCTAATGAGGTAATTTAAGGTGGGTCACCTACAAAGCTGCAGGATACGACTGGTCTCCAGAAAGATCAAGTGATCTTTCTGAAACAGGGAATTCAGCCGCCCCCCCCCCCCCCCCCCCCCGCTGACTTCAGGAAAGGGAAGGAAGAGTAGGGGGCTAGACAGTGAGCTCTATAAAAGCTCTGGAACACTGAATTTCTGAGAGCTCCTAGGCTGGTGAATATATCTACATCCTACCCCAACACCATAGGGACAGAAGTTCCTATGCTAAGGGCTCTTTCAGAACTTGCCATATGTACCTCAGTCTACCTATTTATTTGTATCCTTTATAATAAACCAGTTGAGTATAAATAAAGTAACTTCCTGAGTCCTATGACTCATTGTAGCAGGTTATCAGAACTGAGAAGGAGGTTCTGGGAACCCCCAGTTTATAGCCAGTTAGTCAGAAGCACAGGTGGCCCAAGACTTGATGTCTAAAATGTGGGCAGTCTCATGAGATTTATCCCTTGACCTGTGGAGTCTGTACTGACTCCAAGCAGTTAGTACACTGAATTGAATTGTTGGACTCCCAGTTGGTTTCTGGAGCAGCAGAAAACTGATTGTTGGTTTTGGAAAACACCTCAAAAGTAGGAAAACTGATTTGTGGAGAAAAAGTAAAGTTGGATGCCTTCCTTACACCATATTCAAAAGGAAGCTCTCTATGTGGGCTAAAGACCTAAGAGATAAATCTATAAACCTAAAAGAAGAAAACAAAGGAGATTATCTCTGTGATTCAAGGGCACAGGATACTTTAAAAACAACTCCAAAAGCACTAATATATAGGAAGAAAGCTGACGGATTAGACTGCTAATTAAGCATTTCTGTTCAACAAGGTTATCCAGCAGATAACAAATGGAGAAGATATCTGTAATAGCTAAAGCCAACAAAGGATTCATACCTAGGATTCTCTGTCCAACCCAGTAAACAAATGTGTCAATTTACACTTAAATGTTAGTTAAATAGAATTAAATTTTGGGCTCCTTAGTTGCACTAGCCACATTTCATGTACCCCCAATTCACAAGTGCTCTCCAAATTGTGATAAACACTGCAACAAAAGAATATATATATAAAAAAAAAACAGTACCTCAGAAATCTGAAAGCAATTTCAAAATTAACTTAGTGTTATAGTAATTTAACCTGCTACACAGCCCACATACACATCTCCCTCACTGCAGCTCTACTGAGCAGTGGTTATCTAGAGAAGAAAAGCTGTAAAACAATCAAAAGGGGTGGAAAACAAAAAAGCAAAGTTGGCAGAGGAGATAAAAATATGAGTCACAAAAGAGGAAGTCCAGTGAGAAAGCATAGGAATATACAAAACTAAATAAAACATTGCTTCCCCTTATCAGAAAAGCAAAAATTAGAAAGGTCAGTAGAATCAATTTTGGGTAAGGATATAGGAAAGTAGTACTGTAAGTAGAAGCAGATAGTCTGGAAATCAATCTTGAAATACTTAGTGAAATTAAGTATGTATATGCATCATTTCTGGTGGTGGAGCAATTCTTACACAGGCCCGTGACTGGACCTGATCAAGGACAACTAGTGGAACAGTATTTATAATGATGGAAATGGAAGACAATTCAGGCATGTATCCTTAGAGAATCTCATAGGTAAAATGTAGTAGACACTAGTTATGTCAGGTAGTACAAGAAGCAGTGACCTAAAAGAATGTATAACAACATAGGTCATAAATATTGGATGCTTAATGAAAAAAAATTAAATATCTATAGCACAATACATCTACATTTAAAACATACACGAAACACTACACATTTTAAAAAGATACACAACATCCATGGCTATATTATCCAGCATAGAGTGGATACTGCTATGGTTTGAATGTGTCCCCCAAAGCTCATGTTTCAGAAACCTAAAACCCAATGCAACAGTGTTGAGAAGTGGGGCCTTTAAGATCATGAAGGTCTCTGCCCTTGCAAATGGATTAATGCCATTGTCATGGGAGTGAGATTCTGACATAATGATGAATTCAGGCCCTTTCCCTCTCTCTTTTACCCATGTGATGCCTTTCACCATATTTTAATATAGCAAAAAGGCCTTCACCAGATGCTGGCCCCTCAATCTTGGACTTTCCAGCTTCTAAAACTGTGAGCCAAATAAATTTCTGTTCATTATAAACTACCCAGTCTGTAGTATTCTATTAAAGCAGCACAAAATGGACTAAAACAGATATCCATGTGGGCAGGAGCAGAACAAGAGAGGGATCAGAAATGAAATATTTAAGTAAAACAAAAGGAAAGGCTGGTGATGGTGAGTCATTAAAAGAGAAATATAAGTATTCAATGCTCTGTGCCCCAAATCCTAAGGAAACAAAAAGGCAATCAAAGTAAATCCATCAATTGCCTTTGTAACAAATATAATTGTGTATAAGTTATAAAGGGAAAAAATGAGTATTTAAAATTTTGTAAATTTAAATGTAAATCTTGTAATTATTAAGCCAAGTATAAGGCATGACTTTAATTTTATGCAATAACCATATGAAGAAAAGCTTTTCATCTTTCATTTTTTTTTTCATTTTCCTAATGCCTTAACCTTCATAAAACTTCAACTGATGATTTTGGGTAACCATATGTTCAAAATATTTCAAGTCACATTTTATATTTAATTTATTTACTTTTTTTGTGGTAAGTTTACTATTTAAGCTCCTTTCAAGTACATGTCCTTTTTGATTAATTTATTTTATCTGAGTATTTGAGACTTAATCTAGAATTCTGAAAGTCCACTAAAGCATGACTACATTTACAACAAGTTTCCATGTAATGTCAACAGAATTTACAATTAATATATTATAACCATGTTGGCACAATTTATAAAAAAGATTTTTTCCACTGAACTGTAATAAATGCTAAAACTAAAAAATTAAAAAAAAACAATACCCCAGAAATCTGAAAGCAATTTAGGATTTTAACTTAGTGTTATAGTAACTTAAAAAGAATACTAAGTTTTAAGATACTGTCAATTCCATTTTTCAAGTTGAATAATCCAATAAAAAATTAAATTGTACCAAATTAAAGAAACATTTAAAGGTTTATGATTGTTAACCTTTCTTAACCATAGACCATTTTAACAAAGTCTGTTGTGGGTATGTTCCTGAATTTGGAACTAAATTTATATCTCAGCTCCTACAAATACTCAAACTAATTATTTTAGAATGAATGTAGAATGACACTTTAATTAGTAATGTATCTCCTGGCAATTAAAATTCTCTTGTTTCTCTCAGCAATTAAAACGGCAAGGCATATTATTAAGGTCCCACAATTCTTCATACCTCTTGCTGACAATTACCAGGGGAAGCATTAAAGACAAGATTGTAGCTATAATCCATTCACTGAATATTTTGTAGCAGGATAAACAGTTTCTTCTTCTTGTCTAGTACTTTTTCATTTCACACATAATACCTATCAATCATTAATGCAATTTGTACTCTGTATCACAAAGTTCCATTTTTCATTTTATATGACTTATAACAAACAATTGATTTTACAGAAATGTAAGTTATAGCAGTGATTTTAATTAATAAATAATTTTTAACCCATTTATTCATGAAATGACTTTTATAGTCTGAACACTATAAATATATACAGATTACTTAATGCTAACAGAAAATGTCAGTGCTAGAAATAGAAAATGTCTAAAATTACTGTAAATTGAGTATTTTAATATAACAAAGATATACACACAGAGGAACAAAACTATGTGCACCAAATAGCTGACACTGTGGTTCAGAATGAAAGAGGAAAAATGGCACTTTTAACTTTCATATGCCTAAGAATATTTTTTAAAGTGGTATTATGAGATGATTTTTGTTTTTTGTTTTGTTTTGAGACAGAGTCTCACTCTGTTGCCCGGGCTGGAGTGCAATGGCACGATCTTGGCTCACTGCAACCTCTGCCTACTAGGTTCAAGCAATTCTCCTGCCTCAGCCTCCCAAGTAGTTAGGATTACAGGTGCCCGCCAACATACTCAGCTATTTTTTTTCTTTTTTTTTTTTGTATTTTTAGGAGAGATGGGGTTTTACCATGTTGGTCAGGCTGGTCTTGAACTTCTGACCTCAGGTGATCCACCCACCTCGGCCTCCCAAAGTGCTGGGATTACAGGTGTGTGCCATTGTGCCTGGCCAATTTTTGTTCTTTTTAATGCTTCTCTTATAATTCCAGTTTTCTATTTTATGAGTATGTGTGTGTGTGTGTGTGTACACACACACATATATACATACATATGTATCATTATAGAATATATATATATTATATATATATATTACTATTGCAACAAAAGAATACCTCAGAGTTACATGGAATATATCATAAAGCAGCATAAATAAATCTTAACACTTATTTGTAAATCATAATTTAAATTATCTACTGTTAATGATAACAGCTAAAATGGACTGTTAATGATATGCCAGGCAATGTTTTAGTCACGTTAGTGATATTAGCTCATTTAATCCTTACAGCATCCTTTTGAAATTGGTGATTGTTGTATTCCATTTTACAGAAGAAAAAGGGAGGCACAGGGAGGTGAAGTAACTTGCCTTAAGATCACACCGTGATGAGGCTATAATTTGCATGCCGGCTGCAGACTCTAAGTACTACAATTAAGTTGTCCTGCTATGGTATTACACTGTCCTTTAGTAAATTTTAATTATGTATGAACATTTCATTATTCATATATATTACTATGAACACCCCTAACACCCTTATTCTCTCAGATATGGTCTAATGGTTAAATCTTTGGGTAAACACCATATGGTTTTGTATAACTAAGTGCAAGATAGCAAAGGTATAAGCAGATTCTATCAAATGCTTGTAACTTTCATTTTAAGGTCAAAGGCTAAACAAATGAGAACTTGTCTTTCTACAAATAAAATACACATATTTGTACACAATGGACAAAGCGATATTGTAGAGCATAACTTTACCTATATTCTTTGTAGTATATTCAACTGTAACATTACTTTCCTGTTTTACTGTAGGTATCTGATTCATTTTAAAGTTTTACACATTTCAGGTCCAATCCTCATTCACTTTACTCAGTAAATATTTTCTGCCCTGTTCATCATAGTCTACATTGGTCTAGAATCTCTCTGATCACTTGGGTTTTATCATCTTTCCTCCTATAGTTTTTCACATTTCATAAGAGAAGTTAAGCCCTATTTTTTTTATTGTTGTTATTTAGTCTTTATTTCATAATCATAAACTTAACTCAACTCTACAATCCAGCTAGGCATGGAAAGGAAAAAGGAAAACATGGAATCCAAAGGGAACTGCAGCAAAAGCACAGATTCTAGGATACTGTGAGCAAATGGGGTGGAGGGGTGTTCTCTTGAGCTACAGAAGGAATTGTCTGGTGGTTAAGCAGCACTGTTTACAACAGCAAAGACTTGGAACCAACCCAAATGCCCATCAATGATAGACTGGACAGGGAAAATGTGGCACATATACACCATGGAATACTATGCAGCCATAAAAAACGATGAGTTTGTGTCCTTTGTGGAGACATGGATGAACCTGGAAACCATCATTCTCAGCGAACTGACACAAGAACAAAACATCAAAACCGCATGTTCTCACTCATAGGCAGGTGCTGAACCATGGGAACACATGCACAGAGGGAGAGGAGCATCACACACTGGGGTCTGTGGGGGAGAACTAGGGGAGGGACAGTGGGGGGCGGGGAGTTAGGGAGGGATAACATGGTGAGAAATGCCAGATACAGGTGATGGGGAGGAAGGCAGCAAACCACATTGCCATGTATGTACATATGCAACAATCTTGCATGTTCTTCACATGTACCCCAAAACCTAAAATGCAATAAAATATATATTTTTAAAAAAGAAAATGAATAGTACTATTGCCTAGTAAGTACTTAGATATAAAACAAAACAAAACAAAAAAAAGAGTCAAACTTAGTAGAGTTGTCCACAGTCAGCAATGGTGATCTTCTTGCTGGTCTTGCCATTCCTGGACCCAAAGCGCTCCACGGCCTCCACTATATTCACGCCTTCTTTCACTTTGCCAAAGACCACATGCTTGCCATCCAACCACTCAGTCTTGGCAGTGCACATGAAAAACTTGGAACCATTTGTGTTGGGTCCAGCATTTTCCATGGACAAGATGCCGGGACCTGTATGCTTTAGGATGAAGTTCTCATCATCAAATTTCTCCCCATAGATGGACTTGCCACCAGTGCCATTATGGCATGTGAAGTCACCCTGACACATAAACCCTGGAATAATTCTGTGAAAGCAGGAACCCTTATGACCAAATCCTTTCTCTCTAGTGCTCAGAGCACAAAAGTTTTCTGCTGTCTTTGGAACCTTGTCTACAAACAGCTCTAAGGAGACGCGGCCCAAGGGCTCGCTGTTGATGGCAATGTCAAAGAACACGATGGGGTTGACATGGCTGACACTACAAGGCTCCGGACAGCAGCAGTGTCTGCAAAGCCCTTTCCATTCTTAAATATGTTCCATATTTGTTTAATTTAATAAACATCCTTAAACACATACAATTCTTACAATCACTACCAACAAAGACAATTTTTTTAGTTACTGTTTTCAAATAATCATTGTATACTTGTTATTTCCCTGACTACAGTGACCAATGAAAATTACACCCAAGTGACTTGGGGCAACACTATCATGTATAGATATATTAACACTCAAGGAAGAGTAAAGAAAGTTAATTTCCTTAATTGTCTGTGAATTCTGGTATAAGGATATTTTGGAAACAGCTTCGAGATACCAATTAAAATAGATTATGTGAACCACTTATTTATGGTATCTTTCCAAACGGATGTCAAAGTCATGGAAGAAGCAATTCATATCTAAGAGTACATCACGCTTTTTATATATGATTATGTTATGTTTTGCCAGCTTTAACTGTTTTCAATTTTACAGTTTTTAAATTTTTCTAGTCTATGCTATTTGGTTAACAGCTGTTCCTTTTCAGTGGGGCAAGTAATTAACTCTACAGTATCTAATGCATTACTCTTGATGATTTTTTAAGTATCACTATTTTTATAGCAAATTCATTCACTCATTTGAGTCTGACACATAGTCTTAATAAATTCACTCATTTATTGAGTCTGACACATCAATAAACATGTGTTGAATAATTGACTTGATGAAACCAAGCATGCATTTAGAGCTTGGTCAAATAATAGTGAGCAATAAGGTCCAGTCAACAAGGAGTTAATCTGAGAGACATATAGGAGTGTAGCTGGTTATAATTTTATAGTAGGGAGTATTTAAGATTATCTGGGAGTACAATTTGAGGTTCCCAAGTCAATCTGTGATGGAAAAATGAAGAATATCAAGGAAATTTTCATATTGTCTCTTAATCTGAAATTCTGTGTAATCAGAAAGTATATACTAATCAACCAATTATCAAACAATAATGTCCACTATATTCTGAAGCATGTGGACTAAGTAATGAAGTAAGAGTCAGGATCTCTGCCTTCAAGAGATAATAATATAACTATAGATATAAACACAAACAAGTGAAAAGTTTGTGTTTTTCACATTTTTCAAAAGAAGATAGTAGATGATAAAAGCTAAATAAGAGAAGGACAGAAAGACCTTACACATTGCTGGAAGAAACGTATATTGGTAGAACTATTTAATAAAACTGAAAAAATTTAGTATTGTCTTGTAAAGATAAACATTCATATTCTTACCAGCTCAGCAATTCCACTCCTAGGTACCCACTCAGGAGAAACTATATATATATATATATATATAATCTCCCAGGAGACATGTACAAGAATGTTCACAGTAGCATATATGAAATAGCAAAAAATCTAGAATGACTCAAATGTCCATTTTGATAAAATAGATAAAGTACAGCAGTATGTTTGTAGCAAGGTGTATTGTGCAGGAAAGATTATATCTATACACAAATAAATGTATAAATCAATGTGACATACATCATGGGCTAAGGATTATGATTAATCCAGCTCCATGCATCTGATTTACAATAGGAAAAAAAAGAGTGAATAAGATTTTGTAGCAAGACAAGAGTGCACAGTATCTAACCTTTCCTGTATAACATACCGCCCTAAAACTTAGTGACTTAAAATAACAACCATTTATTATTTCTTACCAGCCTATAGTTTATTAAGCAGTTCTACTGATCTGAGCTGGGCCGGCCATGACCAATGCATGGGTCTGTGGTCACTTTCACGTTGGCTAGCTGGCTTTTTTCATTTCATCTGGGCTCACTCATATGCCTGAAATCCAGGTCAGCACAACCAGGCAAATGTAGTTCTGCTTTACCAGTAGGCTAGTCCATGTGGATCCTCATGGTGAAGCAAGCAAGCAAGAAAGGAAGTGAAAATGCACATGTGCTTTTTCAAGTATATGCTTATCTCAAATCTGCTTCTGTCCCAGGGCCCAAAGCAAACCACATGGTCAAACCCAAAGTTGGAGGGGACAAGAAAGATTTAGGGCACAAGCCATGAATTTAGGAAGCCTGTTTATTGGTTCTATTCACGTGATCAACCTACCACACGTACAAATAACTATAATTCACTTATCTCCCATTTCGATAAAGCAAAGGGTAAGTCTGGCTGACTTAATCAAAAGTTTTACATAAGTAAGGTCCTAGATAGCAAGAAAAAAAAGGGAGAAAATCCATTCTTCTGGTGCCTTTAGACTGTGGTAAAAAGAAGAGAGGTAGAGTAGGGAACACAGGTGGTTGAGAGTGCCTTGGGTAGAAGGGCTTCTGCCCTACCACCCATTCCAGATTCTCTTGTACAGCTTGTAAGGTAACAACTGTGGCTGGGCATAGTGGCTCATGCCTATAATCCCAGCACTTTGGGAGGTCAAGGCGGGTGGATCACCTGAGGTCAGGAGTTCAAGACCAGTCTGGCCAACATGGTGAAACCCTATCTCCACCAAAAATACAAAAATTAGCCAGGCTTAGTGGTGGGTGCCTGTTAATCCCAGCTACTCAGGAGGCTGAGGCAGAAGAATTGCTTCAACCCAGGAGGCGGAGGTTGCAATGAGCCAAGATTGCACTACTGCATTCCAGCCTAGGTGACAAGATGGAAACTCTGCCTCAAAAAAAAAAAAAAAAAAAAAGCTGGAGTAATCTTAATGAGGCAGAGAGAGGGCTAGCATCTCTTTAGATTACACTGGTATAAAAAAGATTCAATAGTTCTCTCAAAATCAAGGGAGTAGGGACAAGGTGCCTTCCAGTTAGCGGAGTCTGCTTCTGAGGAAACTTAGTTATAGAGAAAATAAACTGGCTCTCTTGGCACATACGTATGAGAAAATGTATAACCTGGTATCAGAGTGGTAGGATTGAGTAAAAGAGTGAAAGAAACAGATTTGAGCAAACAAAAGCATATTCAGGGTATAGGTACTGATCCACTTGGCAAAGTTGGGAGTTTGTGTTGGGTATAAAATCTAGATAAACCAGATTTTTGAAGAATCTGAATGCTAGCTTAAAGGATTTATTTGCATCTAATCCCATAGGTACTTGGGAAACACTTGACGTTTATTTTAGTAGAGATATAACTGTATCCCTAAATTCCTAATTGATGTGAAAAACAGGAACATTAGTAGAAAAGTCAACAAACAGGTTTTTATTTGTTAGGAAAGAGACTAAATAAGGGTTGGCAGAATGAATGGAAAGGGATTTCATTGTGGGAAACATTACAGAGAGATAGAAATTAACTGATGTAAGTGAAGGGGAAGTAGTAAACTGAAGATAAACCTAAAGATCAACAGAACTGGCAGAAAAGATAAGGCTGACAATTTCACAAAGGTGGAAACAGGTGGTATTCAACTTTTCTGATTGACTTTTGGACTACTGTTATATCCTTCTAATCCACTGTCAAAAACATTTTTTAAAAATGTGTTTCCAAAGTATTGATATATAAAATAAACACAGGCATTAAAAATACATTTGTATTTTTTTAAGTAACAAATTGATTTTTTTAATCATGATAAGATGTGCTTTTCTCTTCTGATTTAATTACTAATGTACTAACCTTAAGGATATAAATGAATGCAGGATGAGTAATTAGAAATGTAATGCTTATAAACTCTTTCCCCTCTCTGTTCATGTCATCGACATTAGTATTAATGTTAAAACTGTGGTGATGTTTCTTTTTATAATCTGAACACACATCTATCATACTAAAGCAAATTCACTGTATAATCTTCCCCACTGTTATTTACTTATGATTTTCAAGTGCTTCAGATACAGTCTACAAAGGAGGCTGTGGTTGTGATATTATATCCTATTACCAATGCCCCATTCAAGTAAGTTCTGATTATGATTATATAAAGAAAAGTAGGAATACTCTTTAGGAACCTTATACCAGTATGTTAACCTCTATGGAAAGAAGGTCAAAATTAAATGAACTAGTAAACAAGCTTAGACTACTTTTGAAGAGATTCTTTCTCATCATTCCTATATTTTTAGGCCCTGTCCTATCCTGTACTGTGTTCCATAAACACTCATTTTCTCCTCTTTAGACCTCTGCTGATCCCCTCTAAGCCTTTACCTTCCTTTTTTCAGGAACTTTCAAGTAAGGCCAGCTCTGCTGCCATATGCTGTAGTCGATCAGGTACTTTTGCTGCTATTGCCCTACACTACTGCCACATATCTTTCTGATTTCTAGTTTATGTAACCTTCTGCTCCTAAGTTTCATCCTGACTTTGGCCCACTGCCATGCTCAGACTCTGAAATCTTTGCAAGTCTTGGTACTGTCAGCCCATGCTTCTGATTGCTGTCCATTCCTCTCCAGTCTAGGACTCCTCCTGCCTGTCTAATCATTAAAAAACTGGTTCTTTGTATATTTCCCCTCATTTTTCTTTGTCAGTTTTTGGGGAAAACATTTTCATGAATTATTTTTGAGCCTACCTAAATGAGAAAAAAATGTACACTGAATAGAATTGGCAGAATACATTCTGAAATAAATAACAGCATGACTATTCAAATTCAGGGATCACTGTTGCAGAAGGAAAGCAAATGACTTTTACTGAGTCCATAACGATAGTATGAACAAAGGTCAAATATAGGTTGTTTTTATTTTCTGTCTTGAATTTTGACAAGTATTGGTTACATAATACATCATTCTTACGAATTAAAACATATTAACCCTGGCATATACTCCACCCACAAGAAATGTTGCTAAAACTTTCTCCTACAGTCCAACCACTGGGATGGTCTAAGAATAAATGTTGACAGGCAACAAGGCTCCCTGCAGAGAGTAATTACTTTCAATTTAAAATTTTGGGATAATAATACATTTCTTTATAATACAGTCTTTAGATTTATAGTCAAATTTGTGAAAAAAGTAGACTTCCTGTAACTCTTCTGAGGCAATAATGTTTTCAAACACACTCCAACAAATCCACCTTATAGTGATATCAATTAGATAATATGAAGTTTATATCCAAATAATCAGCCCAACACTTACAACTGTGAGCTAATGTCTGAATTCTGTTCTTTCCTTAAAAAAAATTTATCAATTCAACAAATATTTGTTTAGCTTCTACTAAGTACTAGACAATGTTCTGAAAATTGAGGTTAAAAATAGCAAGTGAGACAAGATTCCTACCCTATGGGAAACAAGTTTAGTTCAGAAGCTCCTCAGTAGCAAATCATACCATGGTGATAACATTCCAGTTGGGGATACAGTTAATAAACAATAAATGTCACATCAGATAATGACAAGAGCTTAAAAAAAAAAAGAATGAAGCCAGTTAAAAGTAGAGTCGGAAGCAGAGAGACAAGGGTACTTTGTCGGGTGAACAGTATGGGCTGCTGTGGAGACAGCATCTGATCAGAGACAGGAGACAGAGAGGAGGTAAGTACCATGAGCATTCTATAGTAGAGTTAGCAAAGGCAAAAGGTCTTCAGAATCCTAATCTCAATGACACTAATCTTTCTCACTAATTCTTTTCATAAAACATTTAATTAGATTAATTATACAATCACATGAATGTCTTGGGTGTGATGATAACTACAAAATAAAAGTCATGTAAATGTTGAGTCAGCTGTTCAGGTTTATCATCCCTTGTCAAATAAAGCAATTCAGCTGGGTGTGGTGGTTCACACTTGTAATTTCAGCGCTTTGGGAGGAGGTAGGAGAATCAACTGAGTCCAGGAGTTCAAGAACAGCCTGGGTAATATAGGGAGACCCCATCTCCACAAAAAAACAAAACAAAACAAAACAAAAACTTAGCCAGGTATGGTGGCATACACCTGTGGTCCTAACTACTAAGGAGGCTGAGGTGGGAGGGTCTCTTGAGCCTTAGAGGTGGAGGCCACAGTGAGCTCTGTTCATGCCACTGCACACCAGCCTGAGAGACAGAATAAGATCCTGTCTTGAAAATTTTTTAAATTAAAAAATTAAAATAAAAATGAAACACACATAAAACGATAATTAAAAATAAACAAAAACACCCTGAGATGAAATTAAAACTAACTCACCTGGTATGTATATCTAGTGAGATCAACAATGTATTATAAAACTTGACAAATTTTAATACCATAACTAGCAAGACTTGACAGACTGTTCAGAGCTGTATGGACCAAATCATACTTGTTTAATAATTTAAACAAGAAAATTAAAAGTTAAACTAGCAAATTGTAGTAAATACACAAAAAGCACCACCAGTTATTTAAAATATGCACTGAAAATATCTGCAATTTAAAAAATGTTAGACAGCATTAGACTGAAATAAAGGGAAAGTGCTTTTTTATTCCTCTCACTTGCCATGAAATAATCTCTAGGTGCTCTTTATTTTTAGAACCTGAGCTTATTTCTTGGATAAATCATTCAAGTCAGTTGCTCTGACATGGTTCAAAGTGTTTATGTAATATTTTCATTTTTCACCATTGGACATAGAGAGAAGACAAAATAAAGTTAGCAGAAAAATAAACACACAAAAGCAATAAACTACCTTACCCACATCCATAATAGCTGTCAAATAAAAATGTAAATTAAATCTAACAATTAAGCAAAGGGCCCTAATAGGGATGTAACTGTTATACTCTCAAGGAATTAATGATTTGTACATTTCTATTTTTGTCATCTATCTTTAAGCATTTTCTTTTAAATAAAATCAAATGATGTGGTTAAAACTAGAAGACTAGAAGAATGCTATTATAAGGCTGAGCACAGTGGCTCATGCCTGTAATTCCAACACTGTAGGAGTCCAGGGCAGTAGGATCACTTGAGTGCAGGAGTTTGAGACCAGCCTGGGCAGCATAGCGAAACCCTGTCTCTACTAGCAATACAAAAAACACTGGTCAGGCATGGTGGTGCACACCTGTAGTTCCAGCTACTTGGGAGACTGAGGTGGGAGAACTGCTTGAGCCTGGGAGGTAGAGCTGCAGTGAGCCACGATGGTGCCATTGCATTCCAGTCTGGGTGACAGAATGAGATCCTGTCTCAAAAATAATTTTAAAAAATTTTTTAAATAATATTATTATTACTATAGTTCAAGGGACTCAAGTAGGATTTCTGTGAAATCAGGATAAGCCAGACTGGGCCAGGTTTAACCTGGGAATGCAAGTAGACCAACACACACATAGGTTCAGGTCAAGGTCAGATGCTGAAACATATTTTAGACAAGGACATGGAGGACAGTCATTCTAAAAGGAACATTTACAAATGATATATCAATATTTTCTCTGTGAAAAAACAGACTTGGCTTTTTTGTAAAGCGTGGACCTCTGAGCAAATACTACCCCAAAACAACTAAGATTTTCCTTCCCTAAATTGACTGGAAATCATAAACCTTAAATGATAAGCTAAATAATACAACTTTACTAAAGTGCAGTCTTTTCACTTTATGAGCAAATACAATGTCTGAATGTTTAGTGTGTGAATGTGGTTTATGTAGGCATGCTACCCCAACCTCTGGATACTCAGCTGGCCCTCTCTCTGGGAAAGGGTGGGGTCACAATGCCCCTGGCGTGAGGCTTGTCTTGTTTGTCCTGCTGGAAGCTCAACTATTGTCTCTTCTTGCAACAAGAGATGAGCCCAATCCCTTTTCTATCTTTATGATGGAAATTATACTAGAGAGTTTTATTTGTGACAATGTCAAAATATTTTAATCTATCCATTCATTCAACAAATGTGTAAATAGCCAAGCATGACTCTACACAAAGAGAAATATGAGATTTATATGAGAGTAGTTTTGCTAAAATTTCGTCCTGCCAATTTGAAACTATGATAAGAATCTTCTATAGTTATATAGTTATGAAACTCTATTAATTTTTTACTATAAAAGTGATCAGTTGCATGCAGATGTCTCATAGATCATGGTCATAATGCTATATTTGTGACAGCCAATTTTCTTTTTTTCAGTTATAGATTTAATTGTCTTAACAGTCATTTATTAGTTCCATTTTATTTTATCTTTTTTGGTTGAGAAAATAACCTCTGAATTAGGAAAATAATTTTATTTAATAAAAACAGGAAGAATATTTGAGTTTTAAGTTAATACTGTTACTTAGCCACTAGGCTATGCTAAAGTATAGCCCATTTGTTTAAGAACACTTCTAACTTCATGCTATACACACGCACAAACCAGGAAAATTAATTCAAGAGCTGGATGTGAATCATTTAACCCTTCAAAACCTAGCTGGTAATTTGTTTAACAGATTTATCTAGGGTTAGTTGCTATAATTAGTTTATATGACATATTCCAAAAGAATAAATTCAAGTTTTTGCTAAATATACACCTTGTAGTAATGCTCATTTTGGTTTTAAAAGGATGGGATCATTATGCTGATTTGATTCAAATTAAATATCAATTTTCATTTATATATAGTTAGTCCTACTTAAATAAACTATAATGTATAGTCATGGACTGATTAGTTATCAGAAACATGAGCTTTAGATTGGATGCATTTTACCTTCTGTTTAAAAAAAATAGTCATTTTAAAATGCAACATTGAGAACTAAGCACTGTTTTATTTATTTTAGGCATATTTTTATGTTAAAATTATGCCCTATTTCCAATAAACCGTGTTTAGAATCTTTTAAGTTTCAAAGTGTAAATGAGGCTTTCCCTCATTTGTATTACTTTTCCTTTAACACTCTAGGGAGCACAATATTACATTCTCACCATCATTATTCATGTTAATATCTGTCTTTGATTATACACTGCAGGAGGCACTAAGAATTCAAGTAGGTCTAAGAAACTTAGAGTACAGTTGAGAACACACACAAAAATGTAAAAAATATTTTAGGGACCACAGATAAGTGATAAATGAATAAAACAGTATACATGTTACAATAGTTCACACAAGAAAGATATATTTGATGCTCTCATTATTAAAACAGAGAACAGGTTTTTGCTACTTAAGTCCCAAAAGATTTCAAAGTCTAAAGTGCTCTGGTGATAAAAATCCATTACCCTCCAATTTATTGTTTAATCCACCTAACAATTCTATCTGAAACAGGAGTTTGCTATGTTTTAAAGATAAATTAATCTTTTCAAAAACTTGACTTGTCTCTTTTAAAATTATTATCCATCTGTTAATAATTGATTACAGGAGAAATTACTGAAAAAACACGAACCAGGACCAAAGCAAAATGCTATTTATCTACTATTCCTGTTATATTATTGCTTTGGTGTATGACGAAATACTTGGAAGAAAAAGATTATCTTTCTTTCTCTTCTTGAATGTAATTAAGTGCAGTAAAATCTATTTATGAAATATCTCAGAAAAAGACAAATATAGCTATGCTGTAGGTGAAATGTTCTCCCATATATATTTACACATAGGCGTACTATTCAAAATATTTAAAACTGTTACCACATGGTACTGAGAAAACAGAACAGATGCTTAGGTTAAAACGCCTCTAACTGTCCCTGCCCTTAGGGATCAATTATTATTATAGCAATGTTGAAAACTTTTAATTCTGGTAGATTACTTCTAATATAACATTAAAATATTTTAACTGAACCACTATTTTGGAATATGATATTCTTAACTTTGCTACATAACTCACCATCTTAGCACAACATAATCATAGGTATTTTTTAGTTCTAACATTGTTTCAATTTATATTTCACAAACCACAGAGATACCTGAATATCTGGAAATGCCTGTATCCCTTAGCAATGTTAGATAATGATTTATATGGTTGGGCTATGACGTATTTCTGGTCTGAGTCCTTCAGTGAGTTCCTGAGCCTTATGGATTAAATTAAGAGACTATAATATATCCTTTTCACCTATAGTCCTGGGCAGCAGTCAACTGCAAGGCCATTCCAGGGGTACTGATTTAGTGGAAGGGATGTGATAAAAACAAACTCTACTCCAAAATAAAGCCTTGTAAGGGGTCTGGATGGTCTCACCTATTCTGGAGTATGCTGAACAAACAAACTGCCATGTTAGAGCAAGGATTTCTTACCACTGGACCTGAAGGCTACAGAACCTGCCCTACGCATATTCAGTGTTTGTTTCTGGGACAAGCTGAAGGCTCCAGGAGTATTCACCATGGCACAGTACTGGTCATGGGTAAATTAGGGCCATCTTGACATTATTATAGGTTCCTGATTTTCTATTGTGTCATTAATCAAAAGAAAAAGGGACTGAGTAAAAAAGAGCAGAGATACAACTGCAGTTCCTGGAACATACTGTGCTCTTTTATGTGCAGCTCTACTAGTCTCTAAGCACTTTAGAGCCCTAGCACTCTCTGACAGCTAAACTGAACTTATCATCATCAGCTAAAAGCCCTTCCAGGACTCCTGCCTTTGCATATGCTGTCATGTAGCTGGAATGCCATTTCTCCCAGACTACCTGATAAGTTTATCCTTCAAGTTTTATCTCTAAAGTCAGGTGTCCTGTGAAACTTTCATTCACTATACCCAGCAAAATCAGATGTTATTTCTCTTGGGTTTCCATTTCTGTCTTACAGCCCTTATCATTCACTGTCATAATTATTTGGATACAAGTCTGAATCCCTGCCTAGCCAGTTCCTATAGGCCTATAATGGTATCTCATTAAAGTATGTCCTAGTTGGAACATAGCAAGTGCTCAATACATTCCTGCTGCATAAATTACCAGTGAGCAGGTAGACGGATGCATGACCTAAATATTAAATCCCACCTACTCCATCTGCATCATAGTAGATTTTACATTACTACATTGAAGATGCATAATGTTGGTATCCAAATCCTGGTTCCCTTTCTAAGAGCCCACCCTTTCATGTACTTTTTTCCTTTGGTGAAGTATGTTCTGACACTGCACATGCTGCCTACTAAACCAAAAAGCTATATAGTCCTTAGTTCCATCCCAACTGTAATGTATACCTTGGGTTGCGCCCTGCCCAGAGCCTAACTATATTTCCCCTAATGGTCGTCTAAAGAATTCTCCTCATTTTTTGAATCATTAGTCTGCTCTGCCCTGATGTTAGTGATTTGGCCCTAATGCCAGTAGGCTCTGCTTGTTACAAGGATGCACTTTCTTAGACCTCTATGTTTGTTGCTAAACTCAGGTAAGCCACTTCAACAACCGCTTTTCTCCTTAGTAAGAAAAATGGCTCCCTTGCTTTCCTAATGGCTAACACCCCTATGCTGGGATTTGGCAACAGTTAGTCCAAAGTGTTATTCTGAGAAACTCCTGGAGTTTTGGAAATTCACTTTATTTTATTCAAGAGTTCACACCTGTTTCCTCACCAGCTGCAACAGACAAAGAACACTGGCAGGGATAAAGTCTGACTCTGACCCCTGGTGATCCCCAGAAGACAGTCCCTGAATTTTTTCTCCATGCAACAGCAGCAGTTTTCTCCAGTATTGATCCAGTTCTCACTTACATGTTTGGATGAACATTCATATCCCTCTTGTCAAAATATATACAGCCTCCTTGGGTCATAGCTAAACTATGCTTTAGTTTTCACATACTCTATGGAAGTTTAACTATTTCTAGGGACTTCAATGCTAAGCTTGTTTCAACTATTACTGCAGTTTGAAGAATGTTTCTTAGAAGGTTATCAGTGCCCTCCATCAATATAACTGATATGTAATATTAATACAATCAAGTACCAGTGTTGTGGTAGCACACATACAGTTAACTAAAGACCCATGTCTTCAGCTATAAAGCCATCTTTGGGTCTAAAAACACTGAATAAGATAACTTACGTATGTCACTTTTTGAGAGAACTCCATGCAAAAGCCTGCTATACTGGTTCTCTCACTAAACTGACAGAAATAATACATTGAAATGAAATCCAATAAATCGGGAAAAAATCCTCAAATATACACTCACCCACTATGCTTCATATGTGCTGGTTTATCCATTCGCACTGCCAGTTTGATCTTTAAGTCAGAGTCCTGGCTATTTTTTGGAACTACCATTCGGTGTAATTCAGCTGATTTGGAGCTATTAGAAGTTGGGTATAATATCACCTGTATGGAAAAAAGAAAACATATTTAAGTAGATGGTACAGAGTGCCTATGGTTTGGAACTACAATCCTTTCTATGTTTTCTTGTTTGAAAAAATGGTGTCAACACCCAAATGAATCTAATAAACCATTTGACTTCCTACTACCATAGCTGATGGATTTTCAATACAGACTCAATTTATTTTTTGACAAATATGTGTTTTCACATTATCACATAATGGGATTTCTTCCTGTGTCACTTCATAATGAATTAATAGCACAACAAGCTACAGTTGAACTGACATTGAAAAATACTCAAGAGACACCTGCAATTTCAAGAAAATTCTAAACTCCTTAGGGCAAAGCAGTTCAGAAAGATATTCTTTGAAATTATGGATAACATGCTTAAAAAGCAAACCCAATTATTTGAAGCAGCACAAACATGTCTCATGTTTGAATATTTTCATTGTAAAATAGTATTAAATCAACTCAATTAGAGACAGAAAACACACTTTCTGCTCCAGATCAATATCAAAGGATTTTTCCTGACATGTTTTCAAAACTATAGATACTATAATAACTGAAACAAAGTAATTATTTTTAATAAAACTGTCAAATTACCAAGTGATTATTTGACAACCCTCACTTCACAGAGTCAACCCAGGAAAGAGAAGCCTACTCTTCAGATGTTAGGTGCCATGCAGATAAAACAAGGTATTTTCCTCCTTTTAAAATCAGTTATAACATATTTTAGACAGAGTTTACATCCCAACCTTAATGAGTATTTTTAAATGGGAGCATTATAGGCTAAAAGACAAAACAAATAAATGAAGTACACTGTGTTACATTTTAAGCCATAAACTTGAAGTTTAGATATGAATAGAAGATTTCTAAACATTCTCAGGTATGCTAAATTTTTTTTACAAACAAAATTAATATTTTCATTAAAACTATATTGCAACATATCTTCCTGTGCATAAATCCTGAGGCAACACAAAGTGATCATGAATCTGAAATTTCTTTGTAATATTGTTACAATTTGACTTTAATATAACAAAACAAAAGTCCAGTCTCAAGTTGTTACAGTGTTTATCAATTTAATAAGGCAGCCTTCTATTCTTGGATTCTAATAGTAAAACGTTTTGAAAGCATTCATGGCAACTGACTTTGTCATGCCCTTCCCCTACTCCCAAATCTTCATTTACAGTATAAGTAGAAATCTTCACCGAGAAATCTTTAAGCAAGACTCTCCTTCTCTCTAGGAAAGACAATATAGTCATAAAAGCTTCTCAAACTATTCTCAACTTGCAAGTTGTTAAATGTATCTACTATTTTGAGACTTTTCTCAAGCCTTTCCTAAAAGCCATAGCTGTGCTGACTCCAGCATATCTATATATCAAGTACATAAAGGACATCTAAGTACAAACTAAATGACATTTGCGATGTTTTCACAATTATGATCATACTCTAGAATTAATTCAACTGCTAAAGCAGCCAATGTAATATTTTATAGATTCTTTCTTAAATGACAGTAAAGAAAAATAAGCTGATAGTTTTTGGCTCAAACCAGTAGACAAAGGAATATCATTATCAACTTAGAAGGTTATTCCAAAAAAGAATAAAAGACTAAGATAGAGCTCTATATCTTCTGTAGCTATAGCTGCTCTGTTTTTAAACAAATCTGGAAAGCTTTTTCTCTTTCTCCACACCCATCCCTGACTCCAACTTTAAAATACATTATTTTGGCATGAGCCACTTACAGACTTTATTGGTTTTTAATTATTCCTTCTATGTTTACATAAAAATTGGTATTGTTCCAAACTCTAAACTTTTATATAGGAAGAGAATATTTTAAATTAAAACTTTCGACAATTTCTCATTTTGTAAATGCTGATAATGGCTTACTAAATGAGGTCTCAAGATAACTGCTTTTGGCTGACCCACAAATTAAAGGTTATCCCAATATCTCATACCATTTTTTTTTTTGATGAGTATTTCTAACTGAAGTCAGTGGAAGGATTTATTGCTCAGCTCTGTTCAATTAAATAAACATTGAGTTCTTACTATGTGGGGATACACAAAGATTAAATAATGTGAATGGCTCACATCTCTCAAGGAGCTCAGTTCCTCTTCATTAGATCTTAGTTTATGTCTTTTATTAGCAGCACTCTTAGCTCTGATAATATCACTTCTTCCTATTGCTTTTCTTTCCCTAGAGTAAGCAACGGTTTCCTGATTTTGTTAATTTCTGTGTATATTCAGTCTTCTGCTTGGCTTCTCCCTGTCATATGCACAGCTAATTCCCTAAGTTATGTTCCCTCCAATGGAAAGATCTGGAAATGTTTGTTTTTCTGGACAGACTGACTGATAAAAGCATGAAAATTGGCAGATGTAACAAGTGGAGGTCCACAGATAAGAAATCTTTTCTAAGAGAAGTGCATTGGTAAATAAATGCTGCACTTAAACTTCAAAGTGGTCTGTAAAATAGTTTTCAGGCTCCCAAATTGCATAGGCAAAAAGCAATCATACTCCTTTATGGAATTTAACCATAAATAAAGAGACAAGGAATAAGCATCCAAGGTGTAGAACCCAGAGGGCCATGGAGAATAAAGGACAAGGGAGTTCAGAATACACAATACACATCTAATCAAGAGATCCTGAACACTTCCTGAGTAGGGTGTTTTCCCAGTGCCTGCCAGACAGGATTTAATTATTGTAACTGGACAATGACTGCTGTGCATTTCCCATTTTTCCTTTTTCCATGAGGCAAACTTACTTGTAGCTTTCCTGTCCCTGTTCTGTTACTTATATTGGATTTGTGCTGAGGCAGAATGAGGAAGGACGGTATAGTAGGCAGTTATCATAAACGTAAGTTCACAAGTTGCCAGGCTACAAAGTGCCACAGCTAAATGTGATGGAGATATTGGACTGGATATAAAAATGGAATAGGACTTTGGGTTGTTTCTCCTGAGTTGAGATGAATGTGTTTTAGGTGTAGGAAGAAGGGCAACAAAATAACTTGGTGGCCACAAGGGTGAACTATGGCACATCATCTGGCTATCTACCATGATTCATGCTTTCACCAGTATAGAACTACTGCTACTAAACAGCTAGTTAGCCAAGAACCAGGTTTTCTAACTCCTCCTGCTTCTAAGTAGAGACATATAAAAGTTCTTGCTAAAGGGGTGAGTGAGAAGCGACACCTGTCACCTTGAGAAAAGATGATCAAGATACAGGTACGATGTCTTTACCTCACTTTATTCCTCTGTCAGCTAAGTTCAGAGAAAACCAATACCCTAGGAAATGAAAGAAATCAGAGCCCTGAATCACCATGTGGAAGAAAGTCATACTTCTCTCAGGAATACTTGTGGTACATTGTTACAAACCTGGTATTAATTTGAATGATTGAAATGTAACAACTTTCCTGTTACAGTATTTAGCAGTATCCTAACTAGTACATTAACAGGGTGTTTTGTTCCAAAATCTTTCAAAAGTAAGTAAGGAGCTAAAGAATTTTTTTTATATCTATTAGAAGCACTTTCACTTCAGTAGGATTCAGTTCATGTATAGAGAGGTGTGTCTGATGTAGATGGTCATAATAATTAAAATATTTTACAGACATAAAAGTTTACTAAGGATCCTTCTGTATCCTAAGTTCACATTTAAATTAAAGTATAGCTTTGTATAAATAGTTACTTTTAATACTATTTAGAAAACTACTTTATTCTTTATCATTCATGTCTCTTAACCTTTCAATATATATTTCTTCTTCTTCTAGTTTATTTTTGTCACCAACACTTTAAATATCTTGTCTGCATGACACAAAAAATATGATTTTTCATCTTAAACATAAAGCCATTGTATCATCTTCATAATAAAATGTCAGTGTTACTTGTCATCTTTGCTAAGGTGTAATGGAAACCACAAAATATTTTTTAGGATTTGTTTAAAATTTCATCAAATTTAATATACAGGAAGAAAACTAAGACTTAAAAGAATGAACTATAAAGTACACATTTACATACAGATATGTTTAGAGTGATACGGGGTTCAGAAGTAGCTTTCTTTTAAAATATATAAGCTGTCACTTTTACATTGTTTCTTTTCTACTGAGATACTTGATTGAGGCCAAACTACGTGCATTTGCATGTAATTCAACTTTGTGACCCGTGAATTCAAGACTATTTAAATTGCTAAACTCTATTTCAACACGCACCTGAAAAACTAAAACTGAAAAGAAAACAGCAATGGGGGCTAGGGGAGACAAGCTAGAAAAACAGAGGTGGTAGACAGACAATTCACTACCTTCTCCCATAAATGTCTCTCAGCTTAGAGAAAGGAAAGAAGACTCTACTGGGACCACAATAAGTGCACCATATCTTATGGCAAAATAACAGACACACAGTTGATACAATTCTAGCTCAAAAATGAGTGCATTCAGAAAGTCTTGAAAAAAATCAGGACAGCTTTCATAGAGGAATTACTGTTTCATTTGGAAGTCTAAAAGAATACATAAGATTTATAAGGCTGACAAGGGGATGAAAAATAAAGGTATGGTGTCTGTTGAAACCAAAAACTTTATGAGTGGCATCCTAGAAAAAGGCACATAATTCTGATGCTGACATTCCTAACATTACTCTAGGTTCTCAAGCTCTTCCCCAATCTTGGTTGTTCAGTTCTTTCTTTGTTCCCGGGACCTAGCCTCAGTCAGTTTTCATTGCTCGCCACCAAAAGAACTTCAATCAGTACAAACACTCATTACATTTTCTGCCATGTCAATTTACTTTATGTTCTCAAAAGATAAGAAGAGAAGAGAACCCTCTGGGCGCTATTTTTCAAGAGTTAGAAAAAGGAACAAGACTCTATAATTGAGACCAGTGGCCAAGGAGGTAAAAGAAAACTGAAGGTTGTGATGTGCCAAATTTAAGGGGGACAGTGTTTTAGGAAGTAGGAAGAGGGTATCAGTGTCACAAGAAGATTAAGAGGTCACACATTGTTGGGTCTGAAAGGCTACTGCTTAGTTAAAAAACAGAGAGATGACTGGAGATTTGAGCAGGAAAATGGTAGCAATGACGTGAGAAACATTATGTTTGAGGAACAGAATAAGACTTCATTTAAGGCTTAAGTCGGGAAAATCGGGTAAGTTAGGCAAAATCATTTCAGCTAGAAGGTAACCGTGTGTAAAGGCAGGGTGGACAACAATAGAGACAGTTAGGTTGAAGGGGATATAGGAAGGTTAAGCTTATGGATGAAACCAGTAATTATAGAAGATTAGGGATAGACCATAAGAAATATGTTTTGCTAACTTTGTGTTATTCTATATAGGTAACATGTAGTAAAACCAAGTTTATAAAGTAGAGAATGAAAATCAAATTTTCATACTCGAGTCAAGAATAATCCCCTTCTCTCTAGCGATACACATCTTACAGATGAGTCATGTGACTCAATGATCAGGTTTCTCATATTCAACTAAACGATGACCTTAGGCTCAAATAGAGTAAGAAGAAACTAAAAATGCAATTAGCAGAAATCATGGTTCAGTTTTTCGTCAGAAATCATTTTTGCTTACAAACAGGTGTCCTTGAGACAAAGGATATTTTAGGCAAATGCCTGAAGGAACATCTTCCCAGATAAGTAGAGCCTACCTCTACGAGAAACCTTGACTTTCTGGATTTAGTTGATGTTTCTCTTTCTCTTTCAATTGACATAGATTTTATACTTTAGCAAAGATTCATAATGACATTCCCTAGTGAATCTTTCAAGTACCTTCTTGAGAGCTTAGGACCTTGAGGTAGCATGTATTACAAAAGGACTACCTGAAGTTTTTTCACTTCAATGTTTGTTTAGCAAATGTTAATAACTACATATATTAATATTTGCCTAATATCAGAACACCCATAATATGTGAAGACGGATCAGATGATTTGTTTAAAGGAAAACTCTATTATTCCTTAGTAACAGTTTCCTGTGTTTTAACACACTTGAGGTTGCTTAATCTAAATTATTTATTCTTTGATTTAATATCACGGCTTCGTGTCCTACTTAGTGAAAACAAAGAACACCTGCTCACTCTCAGACACAATGCTCTTTTGTATACTGAAAGATTAGCATTAAGTCTTCTGTCAACCTTATTGTCCATGGGCTAAATCCAGTTCCTTTATTTTCAAAGTAGGAAAGAATTTTGAAGTTTACAATATGGAATTGATCAAATTCCCAACGTCTTACCAAATGTGTACTTGGCCCAAGAGAAAACCACACAAAGCATGTCCTTCCTTCTATACAGTACTTTTTTAATTTTTTTAAGTAAGAAAGGCCTTATTTGAAAAAATAAAATGAGGTAAAAGAAAAACAAAGTATCATCATAAATAGATAATTTTTTCTTTGACAATAGCCTGTTAAAACATCAAGATTAGAACCTTGGTTATTTGCATGATGGGAGGATTAAGGATAAAGCAAGGAAAAGAAAAGTAAGATGTGTCAATCATTCTCCAGTTTTTCCTGACATCTCTATATAATAATAATATGAAGGGGGCATTTGGCACACCCTTAGTAGTGTATGGTCCTTGAGAGCAACAGCTATTGTGTACTAGACAGGGTAATTCATTTGTAGTATATAGCGTTACTTAAATGAGTATCTTTAAGATATTATTTCTCCATTTTTATTGAAATTACATATATTTAAAGTATGCATCCTGATGTTCTGATAGACATACACATAGTGAATTGATCACAACAGTCCAGCTAATTCATATATCAATTTCTTGACTGTTGTCATTTAAAAAATATATATGTCTCTAAGCCTTTTTAACCACAGTTTCCTTCACAGTCCAAGTATTTGTTTCCTTCACTCACAAGTATTTGTTTCCTTCACTCCAAGTATTTGTTTCCTTCACTTCACAGTTTCCTTCACTCACCAAGTATTTGTTGGTTGGATGGTTGGTTGGAAAGATGGATGGAGGAATGAATGGGTAGGTGGACACTTAGAAAAATTAGAAATAAAAAAATAAACCTAAAATTGATACCTCACAGTGATGAAAAAAGAAAAAGTCTTGACAATGAAATTACTGCCAAAATTTGATAATAGAAAATAATAGAGTTAATTCTATAGTATGTCATTTACTTACTAGTTTCTCAAAATCTATGAAACGTGCATCCTTCCATATCTGGAGCATAATAGGAAGAATATTGGCTTCTCAAAGACACCCACATCCTGATCCCCAGGACTTGTGAATATATTACCTTAAATGGCAAAGGAAAATTACGGTAGCAGATGAAATTAAGGTTGCCAATTAGCAATTATCCACCTATCCAGGTGAGTCTAATACAATTACATGGATTCTGAAACATGGCAGAGGAAGGCAGAAGGGTCAGTGTTGAAGTGATGTGAAAAGGACTTGACCAGCCATTACTAGCTTTGTTACTGAAGGAGGAAAACAGCCAAAGAATGCAGGCAACCTCTAGAAATGGGAAAAGGAAAAACAAAACACACAAAAACCACATTCTCCTCTAGAGCACCTAGAAAGGAACAGAACCCTGCCGATAGCTTGATTTTAGCCCGCAGAGATCCATTTTGAACTTCTGACTTCAGAACTACAAGATAATAAATTTTTATTGTTTTAAGTCACTAAGATTTGGGTAAACTGTTACAGTAGCAACCAGAAACTAATGTGTAGACAATAAAAGCCACGATTTCATCATAAAAGAAAATTAAATTTACCTTTTAAATTTCTCCTGTTAAGTGTGTGATTCAAAGATATTTTTACACATAGATTTCTATCATCAGCTTTGTGTACTTTGTGTATGCTCACATCTTGCACACACCTGAAGCATTCTGCTTGTAAAAAATATTTTGAAAATGTTTAATTTTATCTCATTTTGTATTAATGTAGTTAAACAATGTTTTGACTTTTCTTATAATAAAGCAGAAAATCTTTTAAAGGTTTAACAATGAAAGTGAATATTTCGGTTCCTAGAATGAAGACTATTATGCTTATATTACTAAGAAAGTTCAAGTTCCATACAACCTAATGTTTAAGAATTATCTCTGCTATTTCAAAGCCTTTCTGGAAGATTCTGAAAGATATAATCAAGCTTGTCAGTCACTATGTTTTTCAAGGCTCAATTAAGGATAGTGTCTTTTATTAATCTCCATGCATCACTTTTCTTATGTATAAGATATAGATTTCAACAATCTTTGATAGAGCAATATACTCCAACACAGCCATATCTGTGTTTTTTAGACTTACATAGACAGGAGAGCATCATTATTCTTGATCTATTGCCCGCTGCCATAAATTATGAATAGCATAACCTTTATATTACTTTACCAAAACAGTTTCTATTAGAGGACACTGCATGAGTAGCTTTATCATTTTCCTTTTTACTAGTCTGATTATAATAATGCCTGCCATTTATGGAGAACTTATCAACTGAGTGTGTCTCAAAATGCTTTGTGAAATTTAAATCAATTCCCACATCACCCTTCAAAGGTAGGCACTATCTTGTTATGTAAATAACTTGGCACTGAAGTTAAATAAATACGTAGAGAAAAATCACTTCAAGATAACAACAGACACTTTCAATTTTACACCGCCCCACTCAATTCAACATATTATTTCCTTAATTATTTCATAAATATTATAATAACAAATTTAGTTTTGTTCTTACTCTTTGGTTATTAAGTACTACGAGAATTTTTAAAGCCAAGTCAATTTTAGTCAATCCATAACATATGGTAGTAGGATGGAAAAGAGGGAGGTATAAACAATGTCTAGACTTGGACAATTATTTCAGCTGTATCCTTAAAGTGCATGGAACATACAGTTAGAGAAAAAATGTTTTGTGCTTGGCTAGCTAATTCATGGACTACTGATAGGTGTGGTTATTTATATTTAAAACCAACTACAGGTTGTGCATTCCTAATCTGAAAATCCGAAATCAGAAATGCTCCAAAATCATAAAATTTTTGAGCATCTACATGATACTCAAAGGTCATGCTTAAAGGAAATGCTTATTGGAGCACTTTGGATATCAAATTTTTGGATTAGGGATGCTGAACCATTAAGTATAATGCAAATATTCCAATTGTGAAAAAAAAAATTTTTTTTAAATCTAGAATGCTTCTGGTCCCAAGAATTTTGGATAAGAGATACTCAACCTGTACCACCTTAAAGTGTTAAAGTGAGGTCTTAATCTTCATATAAATAAGGAATCTATGCAAGGTCTACAATCACAACCTAATACTATGCCAAAATAACAATAAAAACCCTTCCAAGTTGGAATGCTTATATACTGTTGGTGAAATGTAAATTAGTACAACCTCTATGGAAAACAGTATGGAGATTTCTTAAAGAACTAAAAATAGAATTATTATTAGATCTGGCAATCCCACTACTAAGTACCTACCCAAGGTAAAAGAAATCACTTTATCAAAAAGACACCTGCATGCATATGTCACAGCATTAGTCACAATAACAAAGTCATAGACTCAACCTAAACGTCTATCAACAGATGACTGGACAAATAAAACTTTTAACACACACACACACACACACACACACACACACACACGGATACTACCCAGCCATAAAGGAAAGTGAAATTATCTTTTACAGCAACATGGATGGAGCTGGAGGCCATTATCCTAAGTGAAATAATTCAGAAGCAGAAAGTCAAATACAGCATGTTCTCACAAGTGGGAGTGAAACAATGAGTACACATGGATATATGGAAAGGAGGGGAATAATAGACAGTGGTGACCCTGAAAGGGGGCAGTGGGAAAGAAGGGCGAGGACTGAAAAATTACTTACTAGATACAATATTCACTATTCAGGTAACGGATACACTAAAAGCCCAGACTTCACCACTATACAATATAACCATGTAACAAGACTGCACTTATACCCCCTAAATTTATAGGAATTTTAAAAAACTTCCCAATTTGCCATTTTATATGTATTCAAACTAGTCAGTAGTCACTTAAAAAATAGGAAAGGAAGATGGACAGGTCAGTATGAGGTTGACAAATCTCTGTGATACATTTTCATATGCTCAAAAAATCAAATATTCAGAAAGGTAAATAACATAGGAGGATGGTGGGGAATAAGGTCAGGGCATGGAAAGACTCGTGGGCAGAAGAAGAGAGGTTGTATGACTTGTTATTTTTTATTTTTTTTAATATATATACTTTTTATTGCATTTTAGGTTTGGGGGTACATGTGAAGAACATGCAAGATTGTTACATAGGTACACACATGGCAGTGTGA